>CABHPQ010090652.1:0-26222 GCA_902168405.1 Peromyscus aztecus
AAAAAACCATCAAAAGAATTGGAATCAATTCTTCAGAAGCTTTTTAAATGAAAATGGATGTAGAAGGCAGGAGCTGAACATTCCTCAGCGTTACATAAAGCAAACTTCTAGAAACAGGAGAATGAAGTTAGAGAAGAAAAAAATGCCACAATGTCAGATATCCTTCCTCGCACACGGAAAGCTGGAAGGCAGTAGGCTAACTTCTGCCAGCTGTTGTGAAAACTGTGGATCAATAATCCTAACTTTAGCCAAGGCAGCTAGCTTGAGGGAAAAACTGGAGGTATGTAGACTCACTGTCACTAGAATCTGTTAACAATAAGACACATAAGAGAAAATAGTGAAGGGGAAAGTATGAAGAAATAAGAAATGAAGCAGAGGACTGATCTGAGGGTAAGAAAGGGTGAAAGAGAGAAAAAAAATCTCAGAATAGTCAATCTGCGTGTTGGGTGTTAGATGTAGAAACTATGGAGTAGAAAGTCCAATGACAAGTATAAGGAAACAAGGGAACTTCATTTCCCTACTCAACTTCCCCTAGAATGGTGTGGTGATGGACAAAGTGGCACCTTTTCATTAGCCTCATGAGGAACAGGGTGGAGAAAAGTGAGAGCAACCAGAATCCATTAAACACATTAATACATGTTAAAGAAAGTATTCAATAAATGTTATATTAAGGGTGAAGTGTAAATACTTAAAAATTAATAATAATGCTCATGAGAAACAGATGAAGCAGAGAGAAAGTGGTGAAGTCTGGAGTAATTTGGTGAGGGGAATAACTGATACATTTACATGTAACAGAGAAATAAATATATTTTTACAAGATTGTTAGCAAAAAATGCAAACTGAGTAAGGAATGAAAGAAGTTAATAAGAATTTTAACTCTAAAATGTTTAGTAGAAAATTTTATTCGCCAAAATAAAATACACAACCTATACAAAATTCTTAGTGAAGCTCTGTTATCAACCAGGCACAGCCCAGATTTACCTTTGGGGAGTTTTGGAGGGGTATTGCTTTGATCACATCAGTTGTGGGTGTGACTGAGAGGCATTTTTTTTCAAAATTTCTAATTGATGTGGGAAGAACCAGTCCACCGTGAGCAGTGAGATCCCTTTGTAGGTGGGTCTGGGATGTATAAGAAATGTAGCTGTTCAAGCCAGGGAGAGCAAGCCAGTCATCGGGATTCCTAAATGTTTTCTGTTTTAATATTCTGCCTTAAATTCCCTTCTTTGCTTCTCTTATTGATGCACTGTAATTTGTAAGCTAAAATAAACTCTTCCCTCATCAAAATGCTTTTGTTCAGAGAAACAAGAAGGGGAATAATTCATAGGTGAATTAAAGAAATAAAATAATCCAAGAAAACTTCACTATTAATGGGAACAATAGCAAACGTATTTAAAGGCAATATGTGCTATCAATAAACACATCAAAATCAAAACAGTAAATGAGCATTGACAATTAAGAAATGATCATACTTTGGAGCACTCAGACATAAACAGAATGTCCTTATGAAATCTCTTCTCTCAAGGTTCAAAGAGCTATGAAAAAGAGGAAGCAGGAAGACTAATAGCCACAGATTGGAGGATGACTCTAAAGAAACATCATCTTCCATCATCTCCCAGCCACACTTGGATTGATATACATATGAGCTTAGAAAACCTGACAGCATGTACAAGACCAGTACAAAATCAAAGCAAACCTACCTACCGCCAGCTAAGAAGTTATCTGAAATTGATACTTGCTGGGAAAGAGAAAATCAGTTTTCTTAAATGGAGTGTCATTGGATATATCAATCACACTCCAGGGCTGGCCTCATGCCCAGGAGAAAGTGGCCAGCACAAAATGGGTATCATGTTTGTGTGTAATTTTGTTTTGGTAGTTTTTGTTTCATTGTTTTTCTTTCTAACCCTTTCAACTTGAAGTTGAATGAGAAAGAAGGTGGGAAGGGTGTAGAGGAGTTGGTGGAGGGGAAAGAATATGATCAAAATGTATGTATTTAAAATAAAAATATATAATCATATATTAATAGGAGTAGTTGGCCAATACAAGCAGAAATCCATGTTCTTTGTGTGCTTCGCTTCTGTTTTGTTTTCGTTTTATTCTATTTTTGTCTTATTAGTATTTTTGTTTTTTTGATTTTCATTTATTACTTGTGTTTTTGAGAGAGAGAAGAGAAAGTACATGAAGTTGGGTGGGTAGGAGGTAGGGAGGATATGAGGGGATTTGGCAGAGGGGAAGAATATGATTGAAATACACTGTATGAAAAAAATCTTTAATATAAATTTTAAAAATAAAATACAACCCAGTAACATGATGATAAAAACAATATTTATTACAAATAGATGCAAATTCTAAATATGATGGCAAAATGTTATATGTAGCAAAATATAATTCATTGTTTCCACAGTGATTTGTTTTTACAGATGAAGGTCAGCTCAACAGCAGCCGTTCTGAAAGGCTACTCATGACTTCAAGTGAAGATACTGAGATAAGTGGAAATATGCTGCTTAAATAAAAGGCAACATCAGATTCCAGGAACAATATATGCACACCAGTGAGAAATTTAAGAGATTTAAACTAATTTAAACTAATAAGAAATGATAGAAACATCTGTTATCACTACCAAATTGTCACTGCATTACCATTTTATCAAGTGAGGTTATATCAATAGATATGCAGGCATTACATACTCTGAGAAGTATAACTCTCACGTGGCCCCAAACGTGGACAAATAACTACAGGAAACTAATGACTGCTGACAGAGAATCAGCTTCTTTCAGTGATGAACGCTCCTCTAACTGGTCAGCAAATACAAAATGGTCAGCCCAGAAATCACATACATACAAGTCAAACTAAACTGACTTAGATGGCTATATGTGTGTATTTATGAGTATGTGTGTGCATATATATGTAATGTATGAGTCTGTATATATGTATGCAATATGAAAAAATCTTTAATATAAATTTTAAAAATAAATATAATCCAGCAACATAATAATAAAAATAATATCTATTAAAAATAGATACAAAATTATATATATGTGTATATATACATACACACTCATAAATATATGTAAATATAATATTTATACAAAATATATAATATATATAAATATATAATTGTGTATGATTATACATAATAAAAAAACTATACAGATTATATAGATGATAGATAGATAGATAGATA
Organism: Peromyscus aztecus; assembly: GCA_902168405.1. Lineage (NCBI taxonomy): Eukaryota > Metazoa > Chordata > Mammalia > Rodentia > Cricetidae > Peromyscus > Peromyscus aztecus. The sequence continues at coordinate 3,182 of CABHPQ010090652.1, forward strand.
GATAGATAGATAGATAGATAGATAGATAGATAGATAGATGTGTATGTATATGTATATATGTAACAGTAACAAAGAATTAGAGGCCACCAGTTTGACAGGTAATCTGGGACCATGGGAGGCTTTAGAAGGAGGAAAGGGAGAGAGGGAGTTATTTAATTATATTTTAATTAAAAAATGAAAATAAAACAGGAAACTAAATGCTAGAAATTAGAGAAAGGCATGAAATTGTTATGTTTTGTTATTTATATTGCCATATTTTTAAAACACCTCAGAGTCCTGACATACTCTTTTTAATTGTAAAAAATACAGAATAACAATAATCTCTGGTATAATATAGACATTTAAACAAAATAAGTCGTTTTTTTTCTCTAGACTAACAGTAAGTATCCAAAAAATACAAATTATTAGTAAATAAATAATAAATACGGAATATAGGCAGAGCACTGACTACTCTTTCAGAGAACTAAGATTTGATTCCTGGCATGCTCATGGGGTCTCACAAGCATCTGTAACTCTGGCACTGGGGATCTGGCATCTTCTGATCTCCATAGATACCACACAAATACATAGTGCACAAACATACATGAAGACAAAACATTCACAGCACATAAAATAATATTTTAAAAATCCAGACAGAATATCACTATAAATAAAGAGTATTATTATAACATTTCAGTTTCTATAATATCAATGTTTATGAATGCAATTGTAATTCAATGCCAATAGTTGTTTGTTTGTTGGTTTTTGGATTTTTTTTTTTTAAGACAGGCTTTCTCTGTGTAGCTTTGGCTGCCCTGGAACTAACTCTATAGATCAAGCTGGCCTTAAATTCCCAGAGATCCACCTGCCTCTGCCTCTTGAATGCTGGGATTAAAGGCTTGTGCTTCTATAACCAGGTCCAATAGTGTTTTTAATGTCAATATTGGTATGCAGGCAGAGTTTTGCCATCCTGGCAGCCACTTCCAAATTACTACACAGAGGCTTATATTAATTATAAATGCTCAGCCAATAACTCAGGCTTGTCACTAGCTAACTCTGACATTTAAATTAACCCATTTTTATTAATCTATGTATTGACAAGTGGCTCATGGATTTACCTGTCCTCCAGCATGTCTTACTTCTTCTGTGTCTCCTGGCAACTCCACTGACTCTGCCCTTCTTTCCATCATTCTCAGTTTGGCTCTCCTGCCTAACTTTATCCTGTTCGGATATTGGCTAGTTGGCTTCTTTATTAAACAAGTCACAGCAACAGATCTTCACAGTGTACAAAACGATTATTCCACAGCATTGGTAGTTTCATTTCATACTTAATATCAAAAAATAAATGCTGAGGCTATCTTACAAGTATATTAATATAATGAATATCCAGTAGAACAATAAAATGTACTTTAATCTAAACATATTTTAATTTTTACAAATATAATTTATAAATAAATCCTAGTTTTTAGGAATACTTAATATTATATATGACTTAATAAATAACATTTGCATAATTGGCTAATCATCTATTTCAATTTTTCCCTAATTATATAGATTTCCCAATTCCCAGATCATACAAAGTAATAACTAATATTAATAAAACAACCTTTAAAAATTATAGTAGAATATGTGAATGATGGCTTAAGATGCAAGGTTACATAGTAATATTCTATTACAATTTTGATATTTTTATAGTGCTGAACAAATCCTGGAGGACTTTAATTTTGTTAATTACTCATTCCCACACCCATTGTTTAAAAAAATCTTTAGAGAATTACATATGGTCTGATAGAAAAATATGCAACATACATACTAGCTGCATAGTTGACATGGAGTAAAAAGAAAGGAAGATGAGAAAAAATTAAAGGTCTCTATTATAGACATATATATATATATACATATATATTCAAATTTTCAAACTAAAATTTACTTTTAGAAAATAATAGTAAAATGTATCATAAAAAGTGAGAATTTTGAATAAGAGTTTGCAATGAATCTGTGGTGTTTTTAATAACTAAAGAAGAATATTGGGGACAACTAGAATGTATGGAGAAATTACATTATTACCTATTAGGAATTCATTAACTATGCATGATATTAATGAATACTAATATATATTTGTTCAAAATGCAGTGTGGGAATTAATTTCAGAGAAATAATAAAGATTAACTTCAGTGTGTTTCAAAGAAACTATTGTCAGGACAAAAGAGATATAATGATGAAAACATGAAAATAATCAAAGTTCTTCAAGATGCCCCTCATACCATTTTTTCATCTGAAAGTGAATTATATAACCTATTCTTTCAGAGTGCATTGTAGTCTATCTGACTGGTTTAGCCTCCCAACTTCCTCATTTAAAAGAGATATTTGAAAATCTCCTTCAAGAATTGCAAGTGCTATTTGTCCTTAGGGAGCAATCAATCTCTATGGCTCTTGACATTAGATGTGTTTAAACGAAAATTCATGCATATCTGTTTTTAGCAACAAAAACAGTAGTTTTTTGTTCCATTTTGATTTTCATGACAAAACCGTAATAGTCAGTGCCATTTGTCAATGATTTTATTATCAGCTTAGTTATGACAAAATGTGCAAATGGAATTATATGTACATACATATATAGACTATTTTTGATACATGTATTCATTGTGTGGTGAATGAAATCCTTAGCATGTCACACCATGTATATCATGTATACATTATGTGATATGTATATAAACTGTGATATACACATTAGTAGCAATATTCAACTTTACTGCATTTTTCCTATCTGCCACTATTTTTTGTAACAAATTTCAGAACTTCTTTCTGTACATTGCAACCTTTGAAAAATAGCCCCCTTTTCCTTACTCAAACAATCAGCCTCTTTCTATTTTCTACAATATATTGAAACAATTTTAAGTGGAGGGAAGCATTGCTATAACAGTTTTGAAATCTTCAACGAGTGTTCTGTTCATATTCTAACTAAACTGTGGAAATGGAAAGGCATCAGGATACATATGCCTTTGGTCTCAGAATTCTTATAGGGAAATCAGAGTCTGGTTAAAATAGAAAAATGATTATGACAGCCATAATTCCTTTGAAAGATTAAAATGGAAAGGGTACTGTAATGAAATATTATGGGATCTGTGTCAATGAACTTCATTTAGCTTGGATGTTCAGAAATAATGATTACCCCAAGGGGCAAGGAGTATCAAAAGTAATAAAATTACTGAGTAGTATCATGAAGATAAACCTGATGTGCCAAGATTAAATAGTAGAGCAGACACTTGACTACAGTTCAAGTTTTAACAAGACAGGTCTTTATCATGAGAAGGATTAAATGTTTTAAAGTCAGATATTTGAAATATACTAGTTCTCATTTCCACATTATTTAATTTAACTTGATTTTCATGAATCTTAAATAAAAATGAAATTAATAGTAATCTGTTAAATTAAGTTTCACACTTATGTCCGATATTTTAAGTAATGTTTTAATTGTATCACTTTAAATGCTAATACAATTCAAATAATAGAGATGTGTTCAAATTTTTGATATATTTCTAGAGCAAATAAATATTAAAATAATCTTTATAGCCACACAATTATTTTTAATCAAAATTAATTTTATGTAATTTAGAATAACTTCAATTCAAAAACTCAAACAAGAAAGAATTTTGCTTCCTTTTTAAATTTTTTTTTCAATTTTTAGATTAAGTAATTTTTATATCAGTTCCCCTTCTCTTTCTTCCCTCCAAACTCTTCCATCTACCCCCTTGCTTTCTCTCAAAACTATAGCCTCTTTTTAAAATAAATTGTTACATGTATATATGTATATATATATATATATATATATATATATTCCTAATTATATGCTTCTCAACCTTTGAAATGTTACTTGTATGTATGTTTCAGGGCTGAGTATTTGGTAGTAGATAATCCAATTGAAATGTTTAGAAAATTTCTTGTTTGGAAGTATCAGGGTTTGAACCCAGGGCACTATTCCCCCTTGCATTGAGCTATATCTTCATCCTGTTGTATTTTTTTATTTATATTTTTAAATATATATTTTATTTATTCTTTGATAATTTGGTACATGTATACAGTTAGTGCTATTGCATGTTCATGGATGTAGCACTGTAGCTAGTGTTTTCCTGCCTGGCCCACAGTCAGGATAAATCTCTTTCACCTGCCAGTCCCACAGCCGCTCAGACCCAACCAAGTAAACACAGAGACTTATATTGCTTACAAACTGTATGGCCGTGGCAGGCTTCTTGCTAACTGTCCTTATATCTTAAATTAATCCATTTCCATAAATCTATTCCTTGCCACATGGCTCATGGCTTACTGGCATCTTTACATGCTGCTTGTCCTGGCGGTGACTGGCAGGCAGAGACTCCCTCTGCCTTCCTGTTCTTTTAATTCTTTCTGTTAGTTCCGCCTATACTTCCTGCCTAGTCACTGGCCAATCAGTGTTTTATTAGCAACACATTTGCCATACAGAACATCCCACAGCATAGCACCATGCATTAAAGCATCATGGGCGACACTCTACTGGAATAAAACTGATTTCTTAATATTTTTATTTCAAGATAGATTCTCGCTAATTTCCCATGCCTGGCTTTGAACCAACATTGTTTATAATCTAATCCTTATTCTCCTACATCCAGTTAAAATATATTCTCTTGTAAGTTCAAGGCCAGCCTGGTCTATAAATTTGTTTGCAGGCTAGCCTGAAACAGGACTGTCTAGTGAGACCCTCTCTCAAGAAAATTCAGACAAAAAAGCATTTTCTAAATTCATGGCAGAAAATGATACATATTCATATTCCAAATCCATAGAATATACATCAGAAGCTGTCACCACATGTATTTGTCATCTTCCCTTCCCTCCCTCCAAATCCTCCGAAGGATTCAAACCCTCCCATGCTTGACTCACTCCCTCTCAAAGTGGTGGATTCTTTGATTTTTATTAACATTGTTATATATAAGATTTCATTAATACGTGATTTCAGGGCCCAGCACTTTTTATTGGACACTTTAAAAAATAAAGGTTATTTAATTATTTGGAAACATTTCATCCAAAGTAACAATTGTAAACAATTTTGAAAGATATATGTCATCTATCAGTTTAGCCTTACATATGTACACAGAATTGCACATAGTTCTTAAGAGTTTTACTTTCAATGAAAAGCAAGTTGAAAGCTCTTTTTAAACTTCCTTTGGAAATATAATTGAGTTTATCTTTAGCATATTATTTTTTAAAGCTTGAAAGGTATTATTTTCCTTCACTTTAGTAATACCACTTATGAAAATCAATCTCAAGAAAATACTGTTATATTAATGTTACTTACATGAAAAAAAAATTAACAGAAATACTCAAATTAAATAATGGCATTGCACATTTGATTTTACCAATTAAGAATATCATGATAACTTACAGCCACTTATATGGAAATATTTCCATTCTGCCTCTTCTAAAAAGGATATTGTGTAATTACACATCTCAACTACAGTTATCTCTGCTACATGAATTAGAAGTCTTTCTTTACTGTTTTCTAACTGTCTGCAGTTTAGAATTTTTGGAAAAATGAACATTTTTTCTGTAATAAAGAAACTATTCTTAGCTACAAAATCATGAGACAATGTCTAGTGTTTGAAAAAAACAGAATATTTTTTCTCATATGCATGCATGTTGTTATATAACTCCATTGTTTTGTTTATGGGGATGAAAATGCTTGTCAACATGTTGATGATAGCATAGACACACAATTATTTATGTGACTGAAAAACCCTCCTAGCATAAAGGAGTTTCTATCATTCCCATTATCTGTAAGAAGGGTAGTGGAATTTGCTTGTCTCTCAAAAATTAAACAGATTATTTTAAAATTTTTCTTTTCCATTAATGTTAAAATTGATATCTATAAAAATATTTTTTGCTAAGACTCAAAGCAATGGTGGAGTGGGTGCTTGAACTAGCCTTCCCTGCACTCAGATTGGTGTCTACCCTAATTGTTATCATAGAACGTACATCCAGTGACTGATGGAAGCAGATGCAGAGACCCACAGCCAAGCACTTGGCCAAGAGCTTGGATTTCAGTTGAAGAGAGGGAGGAATGATTATAAGAGCGGGGGTGGGGGGGGAGTGGGGGGGGGGGGTGGGGGGGGGCAGAATCATGGTGGGAAAAACCACAGAAATAGCTGATCCAAGCTAATAGGAGCTCATGGACTCTGGGCTGACAGCTGGGGAGCCTGCATGGGACCTAACTCGGCCCTCTGAATGTGGGTGAAAGTTGTGTGGCTTGATATGTTTGTGGGTCCCCTGGTAATCAGACCTTGGACAAGAATAGGCTTTTAGAGACCATTCTCTATAGTGTGATGCCTTGCTCAGCCTTGATGCAACGGGGAGACTAGGTCCGGCCCCAACTTGGTATACCAGCCTGTGTTTACTACCCAAGGGAGGGCCTACCCTCTATGAGGTGAGGATGGGGGTGGAATGAGGGTAGGTAAAAGTGGGAGAAGAGGAGCGAGGGGAAACAGGGGTTGGTGTGTAAAAGGAAAGAATTTTTTTTAATTAAAATATTATTTAAAAAAATCTTTCTTAAAACTGCTATTACAGCATCTCGTAAGTTTAGGTTTTAAGTTCCCTTTGGCAGGGTCAGGTTTGCCTGAATATTCATGGCCTGTGTAGATTTACACAGGTGTCTGTATTTAAAGGACCAACTATCTCTTCCAGTCTTTACAGACTTATAGCAGAAAATAAAGATTTCCTCCTGCTGTGCTGTGTTTAGACTTTATGCGACTGTCCTCAAGATTACAAATGAGTAAGATTTAAGTGGCCTTTGCTGTGTCCTCAGTGGGGTCCCTGTTTGATGGGTCTATTTCCAGGGGCTCATGAAGGTTATGGATTTTTTTCAGTTCCTGGATAGACTGGATTATCTCTGAGACTTTCACCAGCAGACTGTCACTGGGTTGAGAATTCATTTTAGAATTTGCAAATACCAGACTGCTATCAGATGTGTTGGTGGTGTGACTTATGACTGGTTTGCGGAAGAACTCTTGCTGGGTCATTGATGGGCCTTTGGCCGGGGATCACGGCTGAGGGTTGCTGCAATATGGACACTAACTACACTGCTATTTGCACTGACTACTGAACAACCTCTGCATGTAACTGTTCTGAAATTTTGAACACAGCTTTCTCTTAAATAATGTCTTGAGTCATGGGCTCTGCAATGTACCTTTGACTCCTTTTTCATTACTAATACCAATACGATTTTATCCCAAATCACAAATAACCCTCAAGCCCATTCAAGTAATGATTTTGTTTCACAGTCAAATTCAAAGTAGGGAATAGCACAGCATCTAGAGTGAACAAAGGCAGAAACTATTCCAGTTAGGGAAAGGCTCTCAGGTAAGAGATCAACCTTTGCTATCCATTTATTGCTGTGAGTAGTTGTTTTGAGTTTATCACTAGTAGAAGTAAGAATAATGAGGATTTTATACGATGAATAGTTGAATGATTGGAATTGATATGAAAATGAATTAGAAGATAGAATAGGAAGAAAATGGAACTGGAGATTAATACATTCATTCAGTAAAATGTGTCTACTTAAGAAGGAAATGTGAAACTTAACAGCTCTAACAATGGTCTGGATGATGAGAAAAGAATGGAGAAAATTGTAACTTTCCCAAGTCACGTAGTAGAGAAATGATATTGAAAGTGTGTTTCAGTGTAGTACACAAGATGTTAACTTGAAAAATATAGAAACTTTAGGCTTGTTATAAAATAGAAATCAATCTTAAGGTTTATAATAATTATGTTTGAGCACTTAATAGTAATTTGTAGATCGGTATTTAATATATTGCCTACAATGGGAACATAAATTTTCACTAACAAGACCATATTGATGATGTGAATGGGAACTAACTATACAGTGTATCTGTGGTGATTTGAATGAGAAACATCTACTGTAAGATCACATTTTTGCACACCTGGCCCCAGCTGATTGCACCATTGGGGAAGATTGTGGAATCCTTATGTGTGGTCTTGCTGAATGAAGTTTGCCACTGACAGCAGGCTTTGAGAGGTTCTAGCCCTCCCCCACTTCACATCTGTTTTGCAATTACAATTAAAAACATGATGTCTCAGCTTGCTGACCCTACTGTCATATTTGATGCTGCCATGTCTTATGTCACTCATGATAGACACTTACTCCCCCGAAACTGTAAACTAAATTAACTCTTTGTTCCGAAAGTTGGTTGTGGGCATAGTGTTATAACATAGCAATAGAAAAGCATTTATAGTTGTATCAAGAACAAACAAACAAACAAAAAACAGTATGTTATAGAGCTATAACATCAGAAAAGTTCTGATAAATAAAATCTACTATACAATTTAATGTGTGGAAGAGATTATCTTACCAAAGAAGATGATAAGCCAGCAGTTACTGCCTTGACTTATTCACTAAACTGCACCCGGGTCAAAAATTCAATTCTAGCATATGTTTCTCTTTAAATGAAGAATTGGGAGTAAAGTGGTCTATTAAAATTAGGTAACATAATTTATGAATTTTGTTCATTACAATTAGTAAGAATATTTTTCCATTTAAATTATGCATACCTGTGTGAATAATGTGGATGCATGTTTTTATTGTTTACATTTATATATGTGGAATTCTGAAAATCCTTCTCAACCAAGACAGTGGACGTGTTTGTCTGAAGATATGACCAACAAATGTCTTAAAATCTCAGTGTTTTTCAGTACACCATGGTTCCTATTGGTCACTCTACCATTGTCAGCCCATTTGCTAGGCAATTGAATCACTAAAGCATGTTGACCTCCTGCTCATACTCTTAGACAATACTTACTACCCAGATTACAGAAATCCACAGAATTATGGCTTTACTTGGTGACCTTATAATACTCTCTTCTGTAAAGTGGGTTTCTGGAAAGTAATGTTAAAATTCAGTGAACAACACCAATGTCACAGCTTTGAGTGAATATATTCAAAGAGGAAGCATATTAGATTTCTTTAAATACAGGTTTTAAACTCAATCAGCCTATATTAGAATCTACTATTATGACTAATTTTAATATAAGTTTGAGATACTTTAAGTCATCAGTTAATGCTTATGTTTCTTCATTAGAAAAATATGCATAATAATAATTTTTAATTTTGTTAAGCATGTACTTAATCTAGGTAAAACTCACAGTAACTCACTGAGTACAATGCCTACTAATAGTATATAAACATACATACATACATAAATATACATAATACATACATATATTAATAATACACAAATAAAATACATACACTATATTATATAATACATCAATAATTAATGTATATACTAGTAGTGGATGCAATATACACACTAATAATGAATATTATTAATCAATAATTAACCATCAATAATTAATATTATTTAAAATATTCTTTGTCATAAATATTTTATCAAAAAATCTAACTTAAAATAACAAAGTTAAAAGATGCTAGTTGGTTATTAATGAATAATCTTATAGTAATTCTTAAACATTTTCAGTAATCTGACAGCATATTTCTTATGAGCACTTCAGGTAGTTATAAGATATTCTCAAATTCATAGCCCTATAATCCATATGCTTTTGTGTTTGTTATTTAATACTAAGTAGGGAGTACTCAAGATCAAACACAGAATATTGCACATCTGCAATTGCTTGTTATACACACAAACTGAGACTCTCTTCGATTGGCAGCATATGTTACAGTGAACACCAATCTGTCTTGTTAGAGATTTCATTGTTGGATGTTCTGCCGCAGTTTGATCTGTAGCATATTTGATTAAGATGAATGGGCTGTAGTTTATTTAACCAGTCATGATATAATATTTGGCTAATATTTTTCTTATTTGCAATCTGTGAGGCAGAGAGTTTGTACAGTACCACACAAAATGTGATTGTTTTGAATAAGCATCTAATTGAGATTGAATCCAATAGAAAATTCCCATTAATTAAAGCCATTTGACTAGTGAAAACATATTTTTGATATCTAATAGCTATGTTAGAATGGGACATGATTAGCTCAAAATTATTTTCATTGTATACAAGATGTAGACATTGTCATGCATAACATGCATGAAAAGCAGTGAAGTAGAGAGTCTTGATGCATTTAAACAGCATTAAAACAAATGTCATGCTGCTACTAAAGAATCAGCAAGCACTGTATGTGTGGAAAGCATTATGGTATCTGAATCTCTTTGACCCATCTTTGTACTGTCATAAAGCATGGCATTGTTCTTGTCACAGTCAGGCATAAATTTAAATGTCCCTACTCCCACTGTGAGAAAGAGTTCCATAGATGCAAACCCAGAAGCAGTGCTAACTACCAAAACAATTGTAAAAATCACATGAGAGCAAACTCAAGCAGATGTTTTGAAAACAAACAACTTGCTGAAATTTAGATCCTCTCAAGAAAATTCACAGAGTGAATCAGTTGCATTCTCCATCTTTCTTCATCTCTCAGTTTTTAGATTTCCTCAGCAAACCCATTTTGTTTTCTCCTTGCTACATGTCACATGGTACTCTGAGCTGCACCTCAAAATAATTGAGTATGTGCCATCCCACTTTTGTATTTTAGAGTATCTTTAGGGTCTCTATGCAGCCCAAGTTAACCTCAAACTATCTCCCGTCTTTACCTTCCAAAAGATAGAATGACGGGTGAGTACCACCACATCCAGGTGTGCATTTCCTGTCAAGCAATGAGATTCTTTCTTCCCTGACAGAAGTTTTCATACTTGAGACTATAACAAAAATCTGCCCGTAAGAGAGGAGAGCTCTTACATACTGTTCTCTTATCACTTCTGTCAACAAATGGTGATTGCCTCCCTTTGCTACACCGGTGTTTTTCCTTTAGAATAACGAAAAAATCAAAGGATGGGGTCAAGGATTGGATGGCCTCTCAACAGAATCCATTCTAGAGCATTTCTTGGAGTAGGTCCAGCTCATTCTTTTGCTAGAGCATCCTGTGCCTTTCAGACAGCACTAGGTAAAAGGCATCCTTGAGGCTGTTGTAGCTTGTCATCCAGTCCCTGTGAAATCGCAAGAATCCAAACTGTTCCATATTTGTTAATTATTATCTGCAGTGACTGGCACACTTTATAATTATAATTTAGATACACTTTTAACTACTTAATATTATTCTAACCTTTAGGAGTGGTTCATTTGCATATTTATGTCAAATTGATAAAAAAAATTAGTAATTGGGCAAATTTGTCCATATGGTAAGATGAATGAATACAGAAGATAATAATATCCTGTTTCTAATCATAATCCATTTAACTATGAAATTCACAATATAATAATCTTCACCTATTATCAACTTGACACAATAACTAGATGGCTCATGTATTTTTGTGTGTTGTTTGTTTTGTTTCTGTTTGGTTTGGGTGTTGCAGATTGATCACAAGGCATTATATATTTGAGGCAAATACTGTATAGCCCAGCCAAATGCTATGTTTTTAAGCCTATTCAGTGTTAATACTTCTGCACTTATTTTGATAATTAAATTAACAAATTCCTCCCTCTTTAATTCAATTTTACTAAAATCTCTTTAATTACATATAGGCCTTTGGCTTTACTTCTCTGCATTTTGTGTATTTGTGTGTTTGTGTGTGTGTGTGTGTGTGTGTGTGTGTGTTTATACATATGAATAATCTCATTTTATATTTATTATCTACCCTCTCACAATTTTATCTTCTTTTAAAATTAGAATTTTACTATTTTTCCTTTTTCTTAACAATGTCTGGAAATAAAGATGAGGTTCAACGACTCAAGACAACATAGTATTTTGGGTTATTTTTTTTTTTGCTTTTATTACTGACACTTGCTATAGACATAGGAATTCATTATTCACTACTCTTCAAGAAAAATAACATAATAATATAATAACAACATAATATTTCCATGAAAAAATTCATAATCTTTAGAAGAAGAGTATATAAAAACATTATTTGAGTTGACAAATTAATTTATAAATAAGGTGTTTATTAGGATATATTCCATGAGATGCAGCATCAAACAACCCAGTCTTAAAACTTGTGCTCATAGACAGTCTTTTGGATGCTAGTAACATTGGCAGATATTTGTACCTTGCACAGTAGTTTTCTCTACAACATATCACACACTTTAGCTAACAATTTCACCCTTGAATTCTCCCAAAACTTTGAGGAAATTCTCTCTGCTCACAAAGATATACCTACAAACAATTTCATATTATACTGTGATTTTATACTTTTAAAGCGAATTTTTTGCCCTTGTTATTTCTATTTAATAACTGTTTATGGGAAAAACATTGAAAAACAAAATATAAGAGTGTGAGAACTATAGCTTTCAAAACTGACTAACTTTTTCAGCACAAAACACTTCAAGCTGAACATATGTTGCTGCTATGATTTATACTTTTGGGAAATTTCAAATGGAGATAAAGCATGCTTATAGACTTTAGAGAAAAAAAAAAACAATCCTTTCTGTAGACAGGAACATGCCCAGTGACAAAATTACACAAATTCAAGACATTTGTCTACAGAAAATGTATAGTATAGGTGTTAAGTAGATATTGTTTTGGGAATTTAATGTCATAAATATTATTCTTTAAATTTTTAAATTTTATTTTATTTTTATTCATGTATATATGTGTTTATCTATATTTATGTCTGTACAGGAGCACACAGAATCCAGAAGAGGGTGTCCGATCAAAGCTACTAGGAATGGAACCTGAATCCTCTGCAAGAGCAAAAAGCACTCTTATGCTTTGAATGATCTTTCCTGGCGCCAGTACTTTACAATTTTAAGTAATATTTTACTTTTTCCTCAATTCTTCTCTAATCAAATATGCATCAAGGCTCATACATTTATTAAACCTAGATATATGTTATTAAAATTTTAAATAATTTTTATTCCTCTGAATTTTGCAGCCCTAATTGTTGTGTGTTGAGTGTGCAGGATGAGCATGGCTTAAGGTACACAATACAAGTAGACAAGAAGAAGCATGACATCCTGTCAGTACATGGCTCTTTAGAAAAGAAGAGAAAGTAGTGACTAGAATGCACTTCCCTTTCACTTTTCAATGCATTTTTGGACATTTTATTTCATGCATCATTTTCAATCTTCTGTTTCTGGTTATCAAATTCCCTCTGCATATTAGAGCCAGGCAAAACCAAAAGACTGACAGCTAGCCTCCAGGAATTTATTTTAGGTTATGCAAGTCCCTTGAAATGTTTAACAAGAGTCTGTCACACAAAGCCCAGTTAAATTATTCAAGTCACCAGCTGTGAAATTAGTGTATTTAGTTTAAAGTGCTCAGTTCCCCTAAGAGGCTCTCTCTGTCCACAGGGCTTGCTCTAAAGCATAAACTCACCTCAAGATCTCAATTAATTGGCTTGGTCAGACCAGTGTAACAGATATCAGAAGTAGGGTTAACAGTTTGTTAATAAGAATGTGTGTGTTTGTGTCATGTTCTTTGTCTTGCATTTCCCTTCTCACAAAAGCACAAAACAACTCAGTCTGTCAAAGGCAAAACTATGTAAATATCATTCTATATTTTCTGATGCATTGTCTATCTCCATATAACCAAGTAATTCCTACATTTAATTAAGTTTATTTCTTCAGACCTCTTTCAATTAAATAGTTACTGGGTCTTTTCTTTGTTTCTACTATTAACAATTTTGTCTATTTCTTTCTTGACATTCTGCCATATCTCAAGTTTCCTACTTTCAATATAATTTAAAATATCTTCAAAAGTCTGACTAGTGATTTGTTAAATTCCCTCATAATAATGGCAAATCTGTTATATTTTGATGATCCCTTGGGTCATTTTGGAAAATATGCAAGTTTCTAAATATTTTTCATGAAGAACCTCATGTGGATCCTTAGTCTCAGAGCTTGAAATGGGTCCTTCCATCTTTTCAAAATCCCACAACCTCACTTACTTCACTTAGCAGCAAACTATTTGCTTTCTCATGACACTATGGTCTGATAAGTTGATGAGAAACAGAGAAAAGATGGTCAGAGCCTTGCCTTTAGAAGGGCTTTTCCATTGTGCCGAGGGTTGTGTTTTTACCTATTATCACCAGGTCACAGACCTTCACAGAAGGATACTTTGCTGTACATTTCAAGTAACATGCCCAGTTTAAACACAATAATCACTGAATACCAATTTAGGGAAAGCTTCAGAAATGCTTTTAAAACATCACAATCAAGTATGGCAGTGTATATTGGTTCATATCTTCATCCCAGCCCTCTGGGGATGATGACAAGGTTAAAATTCAAGGCCAACCTTGGCTATCTAGTGAGTTCAAGGCCAGCTTGGGCTGCTTAAGACACATTCTCAAATAAAAATAAATAAATAAATAAATAAGCACAACTAATAGAAGATGAAAAAATTAAAAGAAGCTACTCAAGTTATCATAAAAGGATTTATTATTTTATTATCACACAGATCAAGACTTATTCACTGATTGATTGAATCTTTTGGGGATTTTTGGTATTCAATGCTTCAAGTTCTTTATATATTATAAATCTCAATCCCCTATAAGATAAGTGGCTCATAAAGATTGTCTCTCATTCTATATTCTGTTTGTTTTTTCTAGTAATTTTTTTTCACTGCACAGAGGTTTTAATTTCTTCCAATCCCAGTTTTTCATTTCTGCTCTCATTTGCTGAGTCTTTGGAGGCCTCTTCATAAAGTCTGTCTGATGTATTCCTCCAGTGGAGATTTGCATTTTCTTATACCTATTTAAAAAAAAACACACACAAATGAAAGGCAATAGCACCTTAATTTAAAGAAAGCAAGCTAGCTGTTTTTCAGTGCACTTATAGCTGAGCTTAAACTATGTTCATCTTCTGCTAGGGTTATAGACCTACACTTCTGTTAGAGAGACCACCTAAAACCCAGGGATCCTGTAGCCCACTACTTAGCAACTCCTAAGCTTTATGCCATTGGTCATGATTCTAGAAAACACCCAAAATTTGGCTCTGCTGCTCAGTGTCTGATTCCACACAGCTTCTCAACTAGGAACTACAAGTTCACTAATATCTCAAAGAAAGCATAACCTTAAATATTCAATTTTCAAGGAAAGTGTGTAGTGTTCTTCTTCTAAAGGACCTCATCACGTGTTCTCATTACTATAGAAATTCTGTCTACAAAATATTGTTATTGAGATATTCAGAGTGGCTTGCCACGGACTGGCCCATTGGGGTTACCACGATCGTAGGGGAACCAGGGTTGGGTAGTCAGGAAGGCAATGATTTGGTGAATGACAGACAGACAGCACACTCAGAAGTGGTTTGAATCTGCTGCAATTTTACTTCTGCAAATCAGTACTTTATATACAGAAAAGAAAACTATCAAGTCATACAAGGAACAACGAGAGCTTGGCAATAATTCAATCACATCATCTTTAAAACAAAAGCAAGCACACAATTATTAATCGGCGCTAGACATATCCCTTCACCCACAAGAACTTTATGACCCAAAGAACAGTCTGTGTTTTTTAAACTTAATACAGTCCCTAGACTTGTGTAGACTTCTTTGTGGTTGCAACTGTGTCCTTCATCTTATCTAGTTTATTATACACTTCTACTTTTCTGGTTCTCATGACCCACTTAGCCAATTTGGATGCTGCAGATCCTCCCTAAGTCTTTCATCAGTTCTTTACCATATATCTCTTTTAATATAAAACCTTTTTACCTGATAGAATATGGACTCTTATACTTTTAAGCCTGTAAGGGGAAGAGGTTCTGCTGTAGTCCTTAAGTTTCCCATGCTGAACTTCCTCAACAGAGGGGCCCACCATCTGCCTCCTATGAGATAACGTTTTCTACCATAAATCACTTTAGTTGGGATTCCTAAAGGATTCCTAGTGGGTGAGTGTTCATTCCCTAGAAGTGCCTGAACCTTTATACTTTCTTTATCTAGCAGCTTGGGGTCTGTAAGAAATAGCTCATTCTGCTATATTTAATTAAGATCCTTGTCCAGCTTCCACTTTCCTCCATAGTTCACAACTCAAACATTCATTAATTTTGGCTGTGCTTTATAGATTAATAGAACATTATCAGAAAAGCAGTTATACAGAACCCATAGCCCATGGAGCTCATGATCTGTGAAGTACATCTTTTTTGAGAAGGAGGCATAACACAGGCACTCTGCCAGGGACCTCCAGGGAGCTTAGTCCCGTGGGACACGTATCTCCTGTCCGCTATTATAGACATAATTGTTTATGTCACACGGACAACACTGGAGTTGGTGTGGCAGTGGCTGTCATAGGTTTTTCTATAGGAAGCTTGTCTGTCATGCCTGTAGGAATTGTTTCTGTGTGTGTATGTGTTGTAGAAATTACATTATTTTTGACCAAAAGGACATGAACTCATAATAAATTAGAAAATATTGTGTTGTTAATAGTAAATTTGTTTATATAAATATATAATTTTGATGTTATGGTTTATCTTGATGTATATTTCACTCTAGTAGACACACCTTGTAAATAAGACCAGAGTTATCAGCTACTTGATTATATTTTTAGAGAGAGTATTTTTAAAGATCAATTTAAACACACTCCAATGATAAAAAAAAAATATTTATTTTAAGCCAAGTTCTATCCACTATTCTCCCTGTTTTTTACATCATCGAAGACACAAAGAGAACAGTTCTAATAATTTTCCTGAGGTCTTCAATTCAGCCAATGCATTATTTCCCTCCTTGATTGAAATGTCCTTGAAATGGGCAATGGATAGAAGACAAAGGGAGTTCTAAACCTTGCTTACATAAGTCTGATCCAACAAGAAAGAAATTCCTTAGTCATGAGCAACAGATTTGAATGGCTGCGCACTAACCAAACACCAACAGACCATTTCCCTTTCTTTCCCGAATTTAATAACCAGAAAATAGATTTGTTGATTTTAGGGAAGCTATGAAGACAGAGAAGCCCTTGTGAACCTTTTAAGCATGGGACAATTGAGGCTTAACCCTGGCTTCGTGTTTGCTTTTATCACTGATGTCTTTCTTTGTCCATGGGTGGACTATTACAATTGAAAGAAAATGGACTTGTTTCTATCATCATTGTATCGCAGAGAAAATAATATGCCCTGCTGCGTGAGGAATGAGTAAATAATTTTAAAATGGGCATTAGAACCCAAGTTCTAAGAGCTCGGCAAGAATTTGAAAAGACCATTCTTTTTATTTTTTTTTTCTTTTCCAAGTATAGACAATTCCAGCAATTGCCATTAAATACAACATGTTGACCATGAATTTTAGAGAATAAAAATACCATGGAAAAATTGAACCCCCTTCATACCTTGAGTTGTGCAAGTAGATCAGTACCAAACACAGCAACGCAAGTAGTTGAGCCCAGCTTGGTACTGACATCTGTAGCTGCAGCACATGGGACTATCCATTTTATGCTTACTATATGTGGGCATCAATATTTCAATACCTATGCACACACAAATATCCTTCTATACGTCAAATTACTTTTTTTCCATAAGCAGATTCAGTTGTGCCTACTGAAATGAGTAAACTAGAGATTAAACTAGAAAAGTTAAACTAAATTTCCCTGGCTAATATTCAGTCAATGAATACCTAAACGTGAAAAACAAAGATATCAAGCTACATTTCTTGACTCAAATTCATCGCTGCTTCAACTCCAACATTTTACCTGGCATTTTACATTTTTACAATTTTCATAAAAATTGCCTTTTCCTACATATTATATTTTTTTCTTATTCTGGCTCTAACTGAATTATTAATTTCCCCGGACATTTTCCTGGAATGAGTCCAACTTTTTTCACAGCCTGACTTTACTTCAGCAGTTGTTGGGGCTGATGGCCCTGTTGAGCCTCACATAAGTGGAAAGCTGCCATTTCTCATCATCTCCCCTGTTTGTAACCACTAGTCCAGCTTCAGGGTTAAGTAAGGAACCAGTGATCCCTGAGGTCTATCCTAGCTTTTTGTATTTGATGAGACATTTTTTAGTATAAGCTCAAGCTAGGCATTTCCTACAAAGTGCTTCTTTCAGGAGTACAATTCAATAAAACCAACCAACTATTATGAAGTACAGAATACTTATAAGAGGAATTACAATCATATTCCATAGTTGCTTTGAATTAAAAAAAATACAAGAAGCTCCTGTACTTTACATAAACAAAACAAACAAACAAAACAAACCCACTAATTTGTTATGAATATATATGCAGCCCACACCTGGTGTGACAAAATGGATAAACCACAAGACATCATGATTGCCCTGAGAGAAGAATGTTGCTGTATTTGGGAATGATTTGAAAGTGTCCCGAAAGAAATGCATTAGCATCTTGGATTTAAATGTGTCAATATCAAGATCCTTATTGGTGGGGTCTAATGGGAAGTCACTACAGTCTCATTTTGGGGTTTATAGCTAACTAAATTGTTATGTTACCATGCTCCCTTGATTCTAATACCACTTACCATGTGATATTTTTCAGAGATGAACCAATGTTGGCTCCAGGCCCTGGAACTTCTAGAACTACCATCTCAATGCAATTGTTTTAGAATTGATACATTGGGTTTGATAGATTACTTGGCAGTTAAGAACACTTGCTACTCTTCCAGAGGACCTGGATTCAGTTTTTACCATTCATACTGCAGATTATAACCATCTGCAACTCCAGTTCCAGGAGATCCAACACAGTCTTCTGGAATTTTAGGGTGCTGCATGTACATAATAGACAAGTATACATGCAAGCAAAAAACCCATATACAAAAAATAAAAATAAATAAACTTTAAAATAAGTTAACCAGCCTCCAATATTTTGCTATGGTAACTTAAAGTTAAGTATTCTAGAATAGGGTTGTTAGACCACACTTTAAGATGTGGAGGTACCATTAGGATGGTTAATGGGTTGGAAGAGTAGTGATGAGCTTTCTTGGATCAGAGAGTTTGATCTGAAAGCATGAGGTACTGAGTTTTCATCCATAACACACATCTGAAAATCTTAACAAGGCTTTGCATGCCTGTAACCTCAGCAATGAGGCACTCAGAGAGGAAAGATTCCTGACAAGTAAGCCTATCTCAAATATCTAGCATCTGGTTCACTGAAAGACTGTCCTAAGGCAATAAGGGCAACATCCATAGAGGAAGACACTGGATATCCTTCTCCTGCCACTGCATACAAGCCTGGGCACACCCACCCACAGACTCGTGTAGATGCACCATTCACGTCACACACACAAGCACATAACAAGAAAGTGGGTCCAAAGAATCAGTTCTTTTCACTAATATCATGGTACAGAAGGCATTTCAGTAATTTCTTCCTATGTTTCCTCTTCCCTCACAGACTCTGAACTTCCAGAACAAATGTTTCAGAGACATGTGCCATCTCTTAAGGGCTACTTAAGTATTCTTTTTCAAGAAACTAAATGCTCAGTGGTCTTATACTAAAACCCATGACTAAAGAATTTCCATGTAACACTCATTTTAAAAGTAAAATTTGAAATCTACATAATACTGGTCTTATAACATGGGAGATAGAGATCATGGTAGCCTCCTCAGGGATTCCAAAGGGATGTCAGAGATCCTAGAAAGCCCCTGAAGAGGTGAGCCTAGAGAAACTTTGGGAATTAAGCCTCAAAGGAAACACATGAATGGAGAATTACCAGCAATATACAATGTCCACAATGGTGAAAGATCAAGAATTATTCAAAGCTAGACTGAGTGAATAACCATAAATAAGGGGCATGCCAAGGCTCTGTCCCTTCCCTCCACAGTGTTTATCGGCTGCAGACATGGATCTCTATGCTGAATTTTGACCTTGCTTTGTCATAATACTCCTTTCTTCTTCCTCATGCATTACTTTTTGAATAGGGATATTTAATCTTATCTGCATTCTTACACTGCATTGGAAGTAGATAATTAGATTCTAATTTTTCAAGTTCAAAACAGGGCAGGTTGCATAGGGCCTCAGATTTTGGACATGGGCTTTTGAATGATTTTAGAAGAAATAAATACGTTTGGATCATCAGGGATTGAATGATTATATGTTGTATTTCAAGAAGAAAATGATCTTTGGAGAAAAGAGGAAAGATGATGTAGATTGGGTATAGTTAGGTATGTTCTAGATAGTTTCATGTGTTGGGAGCCTGGCACTAAGTGTGATAATGTTAAAAAATTGTGGGATTTTTTTTAAGTTGCAGCTAATTAGGGCTTATCCCTGGCCCTTCCTCAGGCTATCTGGTTTCCTGTGTTGCTATGTGACATTTTTCTCTCACATAGGTTCGCATCATCAGGATGACACAAAACATTAGTCCTGGACCAGAGCACAGCAAATGTCAGGACCATGGGCATAGAACTCCAGAATTGTGAGCTAAATAAACTACTTTCCATGGGAGTTGCTAAGTAGACAGTATTTTTAATAATTATCAAAAATAGACTAGTAGTATGTTGAAGATAACATATGGGAAATATTATCTGACTGGAATGAACTGAGGCTCACCCTTTCTGTCATATGGATAGCAAAGCCTGTGATCAAATGCCACTATGATTGTGAGAACACTAAGCTTAGTAGGGGAAACTCAAAATTGTGATTTCTATGGAAAAACTCCCAAATCTTGAGTGCTCTGATTAGACGTGATTTATTTTAGAAAGAGAGAGTATTTGTCATCTGTGACCTTTATAGCTAACTTCAGTTTGGTAAACACGAAAAATTATAGAATCTAATTCCCTTCTAAAATTTGCATAAAAATCTGCTAAGGCTTTAGCCATGGCTAGTCCCCAGTATAAGAATTTGTGCACTATGAGTCATAAAGCGAAATATTATTGTGAGTACGGTAGAAATAATGAGATACCTTTAATAAAACAGAAATAGTAGCAGTTTTTAAACGCAGCCACTTCAGCATCAACATCAGAAAACTTAGGATAAACATAAAGACAAAATTTTTCACATATAAATATTAGTTATCAATACTGTATGCAAACATTTTACTATATGTGAAACTTTTAAATTGATGAACTAATGCCTTCTTGCTTGCATCATGTGACATATCTCAAATGACATGTATCACTTTGTCTACCATCTCTCATAGATATCATGGCTATATATTTATGAAAAGTTTTCTTATTTGCATTTTCTAGTTTTCAGTCTCATAAAAGTCCTTAAAATCTTATATTGTGCCTTTAAAAAAATGTTCAGTCTCATCTGTGTCTTAAGAAACACAGGAAACTGTTGGCTGACCTTATAAAAAAACTCTAAAAATAAATACTTGTTAAAAGATAAAAATGAAAGCATTTGAGAGTTGCAAGATTTTTTTTATATAAATAAGGATATTCGTACAAACCAAAAGTTATTTTACATTAACCCACAAAGCTCATATCTACTAAGGCAAAACTTTGCCTTTAGCTTAAAAGGAAATTGAATTAAAGTCATGAGTAGGCACTTCCATTTGTCAAGGTTCTCTTCCTGGTTCCCTGGGAGGTGATGAGAACCAAATGGTTAGTATCTGAATAACCACATCTTAGATAGAGCACAGGGTGGGGACTGATGGCATTCTGGCTCACCCCTTGGGGACCCACCTTGTGTCCTGATGTAAAACCCCTCCCTTCTTCCTCTTCACCTTTCCTCCCCTTTCCACCATGAGGTGTGCACATCTCTGCTCTCTCTCTCTCTCTCTCTCTCTCTCTCTCTCTCTCTCTCTCTCTCTCATAATAAACTCTCTCCATGTGGATGCTGTGCCTGGGGTGTGAGTGACTTTCCAATGTGCCACGCTGCCTGCACTGCGTCTGCATGGCATGTCTCCTTCATCCACTGGGGCACCAACTCGCCAAGGCCTCCTGCTTGCCCTACCATTTCAGGGACATCCCACAGTCTAATGCTAAGAGAAAGATAACATCAGAAATATAGAAGATAGCAGGATTCCCTCACTTGACACTTCATGGGAAGACAGCGGGATACCCTTACCCTGATGCTTCATGGGAAGATATCAGGATGCTCCCCTATGCTTCATAGGAAGGTAGCAGGATGCCCTCCTGCTGATGCTTCATGAGAGCAAGAGATTCTGCTACAAGCCATGGTCTTGAAAAATATCTCTTAGCCAGCATCCTGGAGTCTTTTCCAAATGGACAGCACATCTCTGTTACTAATGAGTTCTAGTGCATACAGTGACTGTGAAAACTATCTGGAAAGCCGGACTGTTTCACCTTTATCAGGATTCTAAACATACCTTCCAGTGAGGGGAAAACTTGACTAGTCCTTCTGAAGAGATTTAAATGTAACTAGAAAACTTCTACTTAACCTGGGAGGATGTTAACTTATTAATTTTGTCAAAATAAAAAAATAAAAATAACAAATAGAAAAAAATAAAGTCATTAAACAAAATCTAAAATCTGAAAACCAAGAATAAAAATAAATTACAACTGTTCCTCTAACAAAGAAAATTTAAGATTGAAACAAAAACCTGAAATTTCTACAGCAAATAATGAAAATGGAGTGTTAATGTTGCAGTAAAAAAAGAAGAAAACTGGACTAAAATGTCATGAAAAATGAGAGTTGCAATCATTTAGGGGATTTTATAGTGTGAGAGTAGATTGGTAGTTGTCTCCCAAACAGTGTGGTTAAAGGGAGACTTACCAGTAAATGCTATAAGACATCAGTTAGGAACAGAGTGACTTCTGCTAGATCATAGTAAAGTGACTATACATGGCAATGAATTTCAAAAGTGGAAGAGGTTTGAAAAATTTTTAACATAGAAAATGAAAATTGTTTCAGGAATTAGATTACCTTGCTTTAATCATTGCACAGTATATGTTTATCAAAACATCACACACTACCCCAGTAATTCATGAATTCTTTTTGCTGTTTTTATACATCAGCTAAAGTATAGTTTTTGAAAACAAATTTAAGACTTATATATTTTTTTATTTTCGGTTTGCTTTTTGGGACAGGGTTTCTCTGTATATCCCTGGGTGTCCTGGAACTCACTTTGTAGATCAGGCTGCCTTTGAACTCAGAGATCTGCCTGCTTCTGCTTCCCAAGTGCTGGGATTAAAGGCCTATGCCACCACTACTCGGCAATTTTTTTTTT
>CABHPQ010090654.1:0-10318 GCA_902168405.1 Peromyscus aztecus
AAAGAAGAAAGCTATTTGAAGGTTAGATAATGGAGTTACATTAATGTTAATTTCCAAGTTTGCATAATCTAATGATGTAAGATATTCTGTCTCAAAGCAGACATGAATGCCTTGTAGTATTCTTAAATTCTTTTGGTAAAATTGAAACATTTTCAATACGAAAAGTTAGAAATGACAAAAATATTAAAAACTGAATTTAATTACCAGTTAAGAAAAAACAAGGCAAAAGCAAATGACCAGGTGAACAAAATAAATCCAAATGTTTTCCTAAATGGACAAAGCTGACAGAAACACAACCTTTGTCAAGTAGGATGAAAAATGGAAAGCCACAGTTGAAACCAAAGGGCATGGGGCTGGACTTCACAGGACTAGAAGACATTCAAAGGCCAGCCACTCATCCCAAGAAAGCTTGGGTCTCTACAGTCACGAGAAGACTTTAGAGCAGACAGCATATCATAGATGCGCATGTGTCTGTGTGTGTACATGTGCACGTGTGAGTCACCGATCACAGGCTTTGCATGCATAAAACAACCTAGTCTGTTTTGGACTAACCTGGTGGGCCAGGAAGACATCCATGAAAAGACAAAGTAGAAAGTGTGTATGTGAGTCTGAACATGGAAGTGTCATCCGCAAATGAAACACTGGGAACCAAAGAATGGGAAAAAGTCCCCAAGATTCACACTGGCCAGTGAGCTTGAATCACGCTAGGAGTGAGGTTAGCAGGGAGTTCAAGAGAGAAACTACATATATAGGAAGAAATGCAAAGAATTACATATTGTGATACTTGGGACTTTTCCAAAGTCACAAATAAAAAGGTAAGTTGGTGCCCAGTGCTTACCCGGTAGCAAAGACTTGGACTGATGAAGCGACTTCTCCTTGTAGTCTTTGCTCCTCACATGCCTCATCCAGTTTTAGGCGATATCGCCTGCCTTCACTGCCTTATCAGCCACTGCCTCCGATTCAATTCCTTAGCTTCCACCTCCTCTAGAGAATAGCTGGTCACCCTAGCCTGCTTCTGGTAAGAATTTTATCAAAATTGCTTAACAAAAGCCCCTCTTTTAGTGTTTTTTGTTTGTTTTCTGTTTCTGTTATTGTTTTGTTGTTTAGAATAGTTTCACCCTGTAGCCTCGGCTGGCCTGCAACTCACTGTTGAGGGTGACCACAATCTCCTGAAAACCCACCTGCCTCAGCCTCATGAGTGCTAGATTTATAGCCATGAACCCAGGTTGTAGGTAATTTTACATACAATCTCATCATTGTATATTACAGATAGCAGAGTTTGAATTAAAAAACGGTAGAGAAACCACAGACGGCTAGAATAAAACTTCCTTTTGTTTGCAGAGTACTGTCTCAGAGGACGGAGAGAACGCTATGATGTCACCGTCTCCTCATCTGCACTTCCGTCCACTGCCTTCCCATGCCACACACTTCCGGAGTGTGTCAAGCTCGGGCCAGTTACTTCCACCATGGAGACCTGATACTGCCATGGTCCATGGGTACAGCTTTTCTTAACACCTCAACAAGTGCTGGGATCATTTTTCTTTAGTATTACAGAAAAGATCAGTTCATAGAGATAAATATGGACAGTTTAACAGGAGATAAAGCAAAGCAACTAATAATTCCACAAAGATAGGGTTTTTAAACATATATCAAAACCTTGGTGTGAAAAAAGGAGATGAAAATTACACTGAGTTTTTCATTTTCCACAGACAAGCCAATCTATTTTAGATCATTAATGGTTTTAAATTAAGATAAAGTCAAATGTGACTATAAAACCCAAACTACCAGCAGTAAGACAGGATTATATTACTCAAAATCACATGGAAAAGGGTAGCAGAAATATAACAAACTCTACAAGGTAAATTCCATTATTTGAACACTCACCCCAAAGGAAGGAAAATAGCTTTTTCCAAAGCTAAATTACTAATTGCTGAAAACCAGAGATTCCAAACCAGAAGCCAAATCTATAGAGCTTCACCATTCAACAGAGGTACCAGAGATGACAGTCTTATCAATGACCAAATCTATAGAGTTTCACCATTAAATAACAGTATCAGAGACAGTCTTATCAATGAAACATGATTCTAAATGACTTAAGATTGGATATTTCTCCCCACCCTACCCATGATATTCTGTCTGGCTATGTTACCCATGTTGACCTTGAAGCCACAATCTTCCTGTTGACTTCTGGGATTATAGGTGTGAACCTGGGTAGCTCCATAATTTTGTGTGTGTGTATATATAAAATAATATCAAATATAACTGCTCTTTTTTTTTAAGCAGCAGCATCAGAAAATTCACTATGTGGTGTATCACATATTCACAGCTCCAAAACCATTCTCCACAATTTACAAAGCTTACTTATGTTTTATGGTATGAATACAAACTAATGAGAGAAGTAAATTCCCATGGTCAATAATAAATCCCCAACTGGATAGCTGAAATACTCAAGAGTCAAGGATTTGTAACTTCTAGACAAAAGCTAAAAGTACATATGTTTTACAAAATGATAAAGAAATAAAAAGGAAAGGGCGTCTGTAAAACAGATGTAGTGGACCTAAAGCAAATATTTACTGAGTCAGAATGTCATTTTCTGTTACAGTCATGTGGTCATGCGTATACATTACAAAGGTAGGCAGGAAGTCTTGTCAATGTCAGAAACTGTCAGGCCACAAGGTGATAAGCCATGGGGGACAACAGATACCAGAGCCCAGAAAACAGAGCAAAGGCAAAAATAAAAATTTAAACCAAAACATGCATTGATTTGACGGTCATGGTTGGTGGGGTTTGGCAGGCTCCCTGGCAGGATCTGTTTTATATTGAGAAATAACGAACGTCTGCTTTCTCTGCCGACATGTTTGCAGTGAGGTGTAGGACACAGGAAAGACGAAGCGGCATTTAATTGTTGCTCCAGCGTTAGAGTAAGCCGAGAAAGAGCTGGGCAGAATGCAGAGAGCAGCGCTTTAGAACTCTCTTGTGGCGCCCTGGAAACCCTACAAAGGAAATGCTAACATGTTTTCCATTCTCTCAGCCGAAAGCATAATTCTCCAGTTTCCTGGATATACTAATTTCATAAAGAATAATTTAAGTGTTATATAGAACACACACAATCAAAAGGAAAAGACAGGCTGCAAAATCTTTCTTCCTTTTAATTGTTTATTCATTCTGATTGGGATTGGAAGGCCTTTAAAAAAACCAATAAATGCCTGACGGCTATAAATAATTAAAATCTAGCAGAGCAATAATAATTACAAGAAAGAAAGTGTCCATCATGATTATACACATTTCCGATGAAAAGAATGAGAGAGACTACCACATACTGAACAGTCAGTTCTGAAAGCAAAAACAGATAGTAATCGTTGTAGGAATGTCCTGAAAACAGCGGCCATCGCAAGGGCAGCAGTAAGAGTTCTAGAATTTCTTGCAGCAGTCTTGTAGAGGTATATTCTTGCTACAAGATGAACTGTCTATTTCCAGGACTTAAAATAATGAAAAGAAAGCTTGTGCTGGGATCTATCCTGCTCAGGTCCTGATGTTTGGAGAGCCAGGAAATCAAAAAAGTCATCGCATGAAAGGAACAAACTATTCAGAACAGCAGTGAAGCCTACATGGAGCTCACCCCATTTTTTAAAAACTGGTGTATGTTAACTTTTAACTAGTGTATGTAAACAAAACAACTGGTTTCATAATGAAATTTTCATGGCTGCACAGGCTGTCCTCTGACCACAGTCACCTCCACTACCATCTCTATAACTCTTCCTCCCTAACTTCCTTTCTGCTCCACAACTGTCTCGCATGTTCCGGTCCCTCCTCTCCCTGGATCCCATGAAGTTTAGAGTCCGCTTATTTCACTTAACATCATGATCTTCGGTTACCTCCTTTGCTGCAAAGGACATGATTTCATTCTTACTGATGACTGAATAAAATGCTGTTCTGAGTATATACCACACTTTCCCTGTTCAGTCTGGCATTTGTGTGGATACATTACATGTTTTAAAAATAGATTTTTTTTTTAAGTTTAGAAAAAGGGTGAGGTGACTTTTCTAATGCTTATGGGAGAAAGGTCAGAGCTTGTGTTGCATGCCCTGCGTATAGAACACTGGGGAAATACCCTCATATATAATAATTTTCAATGTGAGGTGACAATCTCTTTATCAAATTATATTATATATAAAAGGAATAAAGTACATGGATTTTAAATTGTTTAGGTTATCACGCAAAGTAATAGGTTTCCTCGTTTCCTCGCGGCCTCTGCACGCATGCGCTCTGCTTCATTCTCATTTGTCTCCACCCACGGCTTTTGTTTATGTCCTCCTGCATATCCCTTCCCCCACCTCCAGGCTGGCTCTCTCTTCTCCACACTTGCCCTCCATTTTCTGTCTTCTACACTATGCCACCCAAAGTACATGTTTTAAGAAAGACACAAAACAAATTTGTTTAAAAGAATTACAAGCAATTTCTTGCTTTGAACTGAGCACAAAGGAAGCATATTATTTTGTCAGAGCAGAAGATAATGCATAGAGATTCAAAACATCACTGTGATAGCTTATGGTGTGCATATCAATAAAAAGACATGGGAGAATGCAACCGTTAAAGATAGACTTTAATATGATTGGTAGTTAAACACTAATAAATCACATTAAGTATGCATTATTCTTCCCTTTAAAACAAAAAAAAATAATTTGTTGCTTCCTTTAGTCTGGAATGTTAATTATCAAGGTCCATGAAACAGCAGAAAAGCTCTCTAAAGTATAGAAAAGCCACAAGAAGGTCAAAGTTCAGATTGTCTAAAGGCAGGCTATGTGAGACTGAGGACTTGTCTTTTGACATGAAACAAGGCTGGAAATCAGTAACTTCAAGTCCTGCCTTCCCTACGATGTCTATTTCCGTATCCTCTGCAGGCCAAGGAGATTCTCCAAAATACTCTTACAGCCCCGCCAACGGGCCATCTGCAGGCCAAGGAGATTCTCCAAAATACTCTTACAGCTCCACCAAAGGGCCACACAAAACACAGGTCACCTAGTAAATGTGCAATGGTGATGATAAGCAGTGGTTACAGATTGTGTGTCAAATTGTACAGTGCTTAGGAGGCATTGAAAGAAATGCTGCACCCATCATGATAATATGAGTTAGGATTCGAAAGGGCTTCAGAACTTCCGGTGGTTTAATTTCCTTACTTATAACTCCCAAAATTTCAGAAAAATGGCTTGACAATTTCAGAGACAAATATGTAAAGGTTTTGTTGAATACCAAAAATTTTATAAAATAGATTTTAATTTAATAAGAAATGAAAAACTAAAAATGTGAATTAAATTTGATTTAAGCAACAAACACTTACCCTGTTTTTAAAACTGCTAATCACATCTTCTCTAAATCCAGACATCTGAACTGGCTTTTAAAATGTAATCCCTGACTTTTATTGAATGATGGGGTGAGGAAGCCATGAAAGAAGAATTCCTATCTGCAATAATATAACACTTTAAAATTTTTTATTAAAATAAACATAAAGCTATGTTTTTCCTCCTAAATATGATGAGTACTCTACTTTTTCAGCAATGAAACAATACTAAACATCACCTTCATCATTTACTCTAGGGCCATCTACCTAATGTATAATGTATTATTTCATGCAACCCAGGAGAATAATTTAGAACTGCATTAAATATAAACCAGTGTATCAACTAGAGAATGATCACCGGCAATTTGAAGACAATTTGAGAAAGATAATAGCTAAGACAAAATGGGTTCTTAACCACTGAGTGAGAGTAATGGGAATTACAATGATGCTTTCCTCGATAAATACATCTTTAGAAATGTTATAAATTCCAGCATTTAAAGAAAATTTCCTTCGTTTAGAATTTTATAAAATGAGTTAATGGATGACAAGCATATGCCAGAAAGCTGTTTTTCTTATTATAAATACTTCTTATTTGAAAAGATCAAGTGAAGTATAAGATGGAGGCCCAGGACAAACCATACCTTCTCCACTTAAACACTTACAGATGTATACTGTAGAAGAGATGGTGGACTGAGGTGCACCATGGGAGTGTGCGTGCACATAGACATACACGAGTATAAACCGGATGTATGAAGTATAATAGCAGAAAAGAAAGGAAATGCTATATTGTGATAGAAATTATGGACAATTCATGAGAAACAATAAAAGCTGGAACCAAGCTGAAAACAAACAAAAAAACCTTATCCCAAACATGTCAAGAAGTAAAAAAAAAAAAAACAGTTTTGTGTTTCTTTAACATGAAGAGAACAGATAAAGGAGCAAAAAATTTTTACTCAAAATGTGAGAATACTTACAGAACTACAGACCATTCCCAACATCCACAGTTTCACTTATGAGTTTACCTATCTCAAGGGGGTATGAAAACAATGCACATTCAATAGCAATGGTGCTTCTCCTTTTTTTTTTCTTTTCGGTTTTTCAAGACAGGGTTTCTCCGTGTAGTTTTGGTTCCTGTCCTGGATCTCGCTCTGTAGACCAGGCTGGCCTCGAACTCACAGAGATCTGCCTGCCTCTGCCTCCGGAGTGCTGGGATTAAAGGCGTGCGCCACCACCGCCTGGCAGTAATGGTGCTTCTAAGTTTGAATTTTTCTCTCTTCCTGGATGAGCAATATATCACATGATAGGCTCTAGGTATGCTGGGCAATGGTAGCAAGCTACCCAGTTGTACAAGGGAAATCACAAAGGTAAACAGCTGCGTGCACACCATGCTGCCTAGCTATTGTGCTCAGTAAGTTAGGTGCAGCACATACTTTTTGACTTCATATTGTTGAATGGTAAATTGACTTGTACATAACTTCATTATAAATTGAGGAACATCTGTTTATTTCTAACAGTACAAAAGATCGCCCATTCTTCATTTTCTAACCTTTGTAAAGAGCTGGCTATGCATCTTTTTAATCACTTTTTGAATGAGGCAGGCTGGGTACTTGGTCCAGAGCAACACCAGTGCTTTATATTGGCAATGAAATTCCAGAAAGAAAAGTATTCCACAGAAATCAAACAGCTAATCAATATACAAATAACTCCTGTGTTCTATTTCAGAATCACTAAAAGTGCCTCATGAATTACAAAGATTAATATGAACCCAGTGTTTGTGGGAGGCAAATATCATGAAATAAGGTCACTAAATTTAAAGAACAGATGAGTGTGTTTCCATAGTTAATAATGCAAAGAAAACATTACTAATAGGTGAGTAATAAGTAAGGATTAAAAGTAATGTCTAAATTAGTAAGAACTGCATTTAGAGATTCTGGAAACTACTAAGGATGTGATCACACAAACCCTTTCAATAGTACATGAAAATAGCAGAATGAAAAGACAAGATCAAATTACCAAGGACACAAGTCAGAATGTCTTTGAGAATATGGGGGTGGGGGAAAGGGAGATACAAAATGTCTAAGATGAGGAAGTGAGACGTGAGGATAACCAAGATGAATGCTCCATAAACAACCAATAACTTAAGTGATGTGCTTCAAAGCAAGCACAGCAGAAGTGATCATAGAAAACTAAGTTGCACAAGAAAAGAGAGCAGAATACATAAACAGTTAATCCCCAAACTTGTTCGGGGAATGAATTACAATAGTAAGATGCTCTAATCCTCTGAAATAAGTGGCACTATATGATGAAAACAATCTGAAAAATGAATATTATATCAATTGAAAGTTTCAATAAAGAACAACATTCTCTTCTCTAACCAATGTACACTATAAAGGTGTATTGAGGACTCGAAGCTCTGGTAGCATACAGGCATCTCTAAGTGTGAGGCCAGTGAGATGGCTCAGTGGGTGAAGGTGTTTGTGGTCAAGCTTTACAATCCAGGTTTGACCCCTGGGGCGCATATGGTAGAAGGAAAAGAACGGATTCCTGAATGTTGACCTCTGACTTCCACACATTTACTGCACACACACACACACACACACACACACACACACACACACAAAGTAAAATGTGCTACAAAAAAGAATCTAACAATGTGTTTTAATAAATAAGAAACAAAAGAGCTTTTAAATTAGATGTGCTGCTGCAGTTTGGCTCATATATTAAAGATGAGTACAAGCCTGTGATGCTATTTCAAAGTGAATGAAGGAAGCCTGCTACAGAGGTGCAGTTGGTGATGATTCCGAGATACTGGTTCTTTCTGTTCTCTGATTGCTGTCCTGCGCATCACATTATAAAGACATTTGCTCTACAAAGCTTCTCACCACAATCAGCTTGTTACTGGCTTAACAGCCATGGAGCTAAATGGTGATGGAGTGAACTTTCTGGATGTGTGAGACAAAGTAAACCTTCCCTCTTTCTAATTTGTTTATAATAGGGACTTTGTCCCAGTGAAAGGAAGAAGAGAGCTGAGCCACACAGATGCCTAAAGCATCCAACACCATTCACAACCCAGCAATGTATAAAAGGAACTATTATTAGTGTACTTACGTTCTCAGGCAGTGTAATGAAAAAGGAAACAAAATGTGACACATGAAACAAAAGGTTAACTATTGGAAGTAAAACATAAATCTATGTTCCTTTTTATATATAATTAGCTGAAAATACAGGTGAATTATTAACAGAGTTCAATAAATAGGTAGATACTGATAAACTCACAAAATAATAGATTTTCCTACATAAAATGAATAGAAAATATGATACAATATTTTTGACGATTCCATTCAAAATTTGGTAGGTTTCAAAACATTGCTAATAAGCAATTTTATGGAATAGATTAAAAATTATAATCACAACAGCAAATCACAATGAAATAAACTCCTCCAAAATGGCTATAGTGAAGGCTTGAGGTGTGTGAAAGTATCAACTTTTTGAAACTGAAGTAGACTAATCAATAATAAAAATTAGAAATTTAAATAGATTTTACATTTATAGAATGTTCAAAACAATAAATCACAGAATCTATAATGCCAAATCTCATTAGCATTCTTCAAATTTATTTTTGTTAACCAATTAAACAGTCAAATAATATGTTAACTTTAGTCAAGATTTCATTAAAAGAACAGTTTGGAAAATTTGGGGGTCTTGCATGCTCATCAACTCATGTACTTTTAGTTTTTCTGGGTATTCCATAGGAAGAAATAAAGATTTATTTTAAAAATCTTAAAAATCATCACAGTCTCCCAAATAGTGTCAGTGACCATGAATGACACTTTCCTCTTCTTTTCCAAAAGGGACAAGTTGAGCTTTTGGAAAGAGTGTCTATGCTTAGGGTTTGAAGAGCATCAAAATGAGAAGTTTGAACTCGTCTATGAGTTCATGGAGCAGTAAAGTCAGAAAACCAAGGGCTGTAGTGAACAGAGGAGAAGTCGAGGGACAGAAGAGTAACCTGGCAAGAAGGATGGATCTAAACTAGATTATAAACCAGGGGAGGTGTTAGTGATGGAGAGCCAGGGGAAGAGTGTAAATGAAGAGAGTTCATACCCGTCCAAGATGTAGTCAGATAGGAAGAGTCTTAGGAAGATTCTGTAATGAAAGGAATTTAAGAAAAGGCAAAATGTGTTGCAATTATAGAAATTATGATTATTGAAGTAAAACAGGAACCTTACTACAACAGAGGACAACGTTGACAGAAGAAAGGAAGAGAAAAGAGGAGGGAAAGCCAGTGGTCCAGACAAGATATACTATTTTTACCTTAAAATTGAATGTAGAGCAGACACAACTGTTCCAGTCTTAATGCTATAAACAGAAAACACTGTTATATTTCTTCAACTATTATAAAAATTGGCTATTATAAATTCAATTTCAATTTATTGAAAAATAAAGCAAAATCATACAAACATAATTGAAAATTTTAGCCACGATCCAATGTTTAATTATCATTACCACGCCCATGATGTTAAAGGAGGGTGACATCGCTCCCATTTGTCACCCACATATTATGTTGCTCCTTTTTCCTCAACCGAACTAAATCAGCTGGTTTCACATTCACAATCAGTCTTCTGCCACAGGCCCTTAATACGCTGATTCCTTTCTCTGTGATACTTCTGTCAACCCCATATCTCTGCCTGCACAAAGGAGTGATTTTTCATTTCATTCCTTCTACTCAAGAAAAGTCTTTCTCCATAAATCAAACACGGTCATCGTAGCCTCTCACTGTCCCCTGTTAGTACGTGTCCCTATCCACATGTTCTGTCTGTTACTGAGAGTGACTTCTGGCCTGCTCCATGCAGCAGTCCCAGATCCCCATCATCTCATGAAACTCCATGCAGCAGTCCCAGATCCCCGTCATCTCATGAAACTCCAAGCAGCAGTCCCAGATCCCTGTATCTCATGAAACTCCATGCAGCAGTCCCAGATCCC
>CABHPQ010090687.1:5296-21027 GCA_902168405.1 Peromyscus aztecus
TGTGTGTGTGTGTGTGTGTGTGTGTGTGTGTGTGTGTGTGTGTGTGTGTTTGTGTGTGGAGGTGGAGATGGAGGTGGGAAACAAGTATGAAGCTGTTGTTTACACATTTAGATGTTCTCTCGAGCACAGTAAAAGCTCTGTTCAGTTTCTTGGAACATGACAATAAAATTAGGGTTACAGAGGAAATAAAGGCTGGTGTTTTAGAACAATGTGAAATAGTCTCTAAATATTCCTTTCTGAAACCTTCAGTCATAGCAAATCAAGTCAACCTCATATTTGTTGTTGATATCAGGGCAAAACAATCAGTGCACAATACCTGCAGGTCCTAGTGCTCTATCTGTCTGTGGGCCTCTTTTCTGAAGGTATGGAATCCTTAATTCATGCCAGGATCTTGGCCAACATGAAATGGCTTAGACAGTTTAGAGTAAGCTACCCCATGTAGATTTTTGGCAAGGTGTTAATTCTTTCTCATGGGTATTGGGTTGTTTCAGAGCTTTTTTTGTATCAAATGATATTTCAAGTGATTTGAAATACAGTTTGAGACCTTTCACCTAATATTAACCTCTGTGAAAGGCCAATTTAGTTTCATAGTAGTATTTGGCTTTGCCCATCCCAGAAGTGTAAATTCTGCTGTGATCTGGCTATAGGGTTTCAGCACCAGGGACAGCAGTCATGTCCCTTATCTGAGGTCTATTCTGGTTTCCAGACAGGAATTTTTCCATCAGTCCCTACCCATTGAACTTGGAAGATTTTATTATTAAGTTTGGGTGTTTATATATTTAATTTTTCACGATCCAGATTACTGCTCTAGTTGGAGGAGTGAACCTGGGAGAGAGTGGAGCTGAAAAATGAGTCGGACTAAAGTCTCGTGCAATAGCCAACTTTATTCAAAGTACCAGACAATTTATATTCTGAGGGTATTCTGAAGATTAAGTAAGGTCATGAACAAAAGTTCATGTGAGTTTAGGCTGTATTCAGCCACAGGACAACTGGTGCTTGGAAACATCTTTGAATAACAAACGTAAGCAGTAGTGTGTAATCAATCTGAAGCAAATCTACTCCTATTTACTACACCTGGGAGGGCCACAAAAGCACATTCCAAGAATAAACCATGTCATGGAGAAACATGGTAGCAAGACTTTTGCCTTGTTTCCTTGGGGTTATCTCACAAGCTCTCAAAATCCTCCTCAGACAGCTTCATTCAGGGACCATGTTCCAACATCAACATCCAGGAATAGCTTTTATTTTCTCCAAAACCTGATATAGCTGTTTCTGCCATGTCCTTGGCCTGCTAACAAAGTATAGACTGTCACAGTCAGGTTTCCCAGAGATGGGAAAGACTGAGGCACCAGTGGTAGGAATGCTTTGGGGCAGGAATCCCTTCCTTATTAGGCACCCTAGACTTGCAAACTCCTATAAGGAATACTACTCATTGACAACCACTTCTAAAAAAGAATAGGCATAGTGTTCACAATATACAAGGCCATGGTTCACTGGTATGCATCCAGAAGCAGTAATGCCCAGCAGTGGAGCTGAAGTTCTGACCTTTGAGGACAAAGAAGGGTCTAGCAATGCTGTCATCAGGTATTTTGGAAACTTGTGGAAGGCTACTACTTTGAATCTTGGCATCCAGTTTTTAACCTTGAGTGCTGTTCAACAGCTCTTTTTTTGCCTTAAACAATCATGGTAAGATTGGAAGTAGCTCCTCATGGCTTTCCCTATGCCTGTCCAAAGGAGACACTGGGAAAATGGGAGTAACAGAAGCACATGTTGTCACTATGCTTTGTGATCATCCAGTTTTCCTATAGCACAACAATGCATAGGTATCACCACAGAGGCAGTACAGTCTTCTATTGTTTACTTGGCATCCTCCTTGGCCCTCTCTCCAAGATGGTAACTGAATAGCGGCTGTTTCCTCCTCCTCCTCCTCTTCTTCCTCCACCACTCCTCCTCCTCCCTTCTCCTTCTTTTTCTTCTTCTTCACAGGTGTTACACAAACTCCATTTTGGCTGCCTCTGAATTATCTGAGACCTGATCATTCTTTCTAGCTCCCCTTTCTCCTCCTCGTCTCTTACACATACTTCTTTCCCCCTCATTTATTACTTATGACAATACATAGCATTTAATGGTAAGAGACCATGCAGCATTCCTTTTAAGGATAGAGAAATAGTCAGGCCTCAAAGGAGCAAGTTCAACGGAAATGTAATGTTTAATCTTGGGGTAGGTCGGGGGAAGGGGCACGTCCCTCTTCCTTCCTTACCTTCTTAAATAGTTCTATTCACGCTCACACTTGTCATGCAAAGAGGACAGCAGCCTGCATTTCTCGGGATGGCTTTTATGGGTACAGAGTGGGCAGGTCAAAATATCCTCTAGTTGAATCTGTTAAAGCAGGAGAGCTTTGTTTTCTATTTTAATCAAGGAAGGGTCCTAGTAAAGGAAAGATACGTACAGAAAAGACCAGCTATAGGAGCTTCATAAGAGAATATTTTCTATAAAATGACAAAAGAGCTACAAACTCATCTTTCATGGGATACATGACTCCCTGGCAGGCAGAAAGGTAGTCTGAGATGAGCTAGAGAACAAGCCCCTTTGATGCCTCAGGAGGAACAGGCCAGAATGAAACCCCAGCAAGGTTCTTGTACTTTTTCTGGAAAAAAATTCTTCAAAATTTCAAGGGCACATCTAGTTCTGCCTCTTCAGAGGCCCGCTCAGTGCTACTTCTGGGTTCTCAAGGCAAGTGCCCTGTAAACACCAAAGTCTTGCATTTTCCACTCTCAGCCAGCAGTGGCTATCCTGAGTGGAATGTTTTTCCCTTCCTTAAGTGAAAGGGACTTGTTTTCAGGAGAAGTGTCCTTTAAACATCCAGCTAAAACTGGAGGTAATTTTTTGCATGAATGGCTTTTTACAGCTAGGTCTAAAGCAGAACAAAACTTGTATTAAACTAAGTGCTACTTTACATATCTTATTTCGAGGGAAATGAAGGATTTATTGCCGTGTAAATGATATACACTGATTTCTTTCCTACTGGACATTACATGTCCCTTTATCTTTAGGCTGATGTTGTGCAGCAAACTTTCAATATCTGGAAAATCAGCTGGTACCTACTTCAGCGCACTAGCAGGACATTATGTTCCCACCGAGGAATTTTGCAAATGAAGTTTGGGTGCTGATGCAACTGATTTCCACCCCACCCCTCATCCCTAAGCTTTCTGTACTAAATATCTGTAAAGTGATTATATCTTGTCTGACCCCATGTGTTTGTGTATATTTCCCAATGTTTGTAAAACTATAGTGGCAATCTGAAGGGTTATTTGTTTTTGTGGCAACTGCTGAACAATGGGTGTGGCCTAGGGGACACACGTGGCATATGGACACAACAGTTTTGGGGCCAAGAAAATGTACTCACTGAGTTTGAGAAGTGGGTTGAGCAGCAACATGGTTTGGCTTGGAGGATGTTCAAAAATGGGTAGAGTGTTGCCAAGTTATTGTTACTTGCTGAAGACCTTGCTGAAGCAGAGTTAGGATGTGCTCACCCAGGTCTTAGATTGCTTATATAAATCCCAACTGACCAATCTTCAGCTTTATTTTTAACAGAACTATTCTTTCATGAGGCTCACTCTATATTCCACAGGCTGTTGGGAAATGCCAATCATACTTGCTTCCCATGATTGGATTCCCGAGGAGCTGTTAATATAGCAGACTGTGGTGTTAGATACACTAGGATTAAGTCATAGTACTCCTTCCTTGAGAAGTCATTCCTTCCATTATTTTCCTTTCTCACAAATTAATTCCATTGTCTATGCTAACTTTATTTAGATGTGTGCACGTATTGGAGAATCAATCTAGTTAAAATGATGGCTGTGTTTACCTCTGGAGAACAGGTTCACAGTCTTATGTAAAACTCTTCCAGGAACTTATCTTTTGTGAAACAGAGCAAAATCAAAACAGAACAGAGCCAAGAGTAACTTGATAAGATGGCAAGATGGCCCCATGGTAGAAAGAGGTGTTCTCAGTTGACAGGAAGAGTTATGTTGGAAAGGCAAATACTCACCCTTCTTCTAGTCCGACCCTGCCTCCCTTCCTCCTCAACCTCAGAAGAAAACAGAAACTTATTTTTTTAAACTGTATTAATAATTTATGTTTAATACAAAAGGATGATTTAATGGTATCACCAAAGGTCATTTCTCTCATTGTGCATGTCCTTCACTCTCAACCCCATACGCTCATCCCATTCTTCACCCTCACTTCCATCCCAAGGCAACTGTGTGTCTTCATAAAAAGCTATGGGTGTTGGAGTTACATGTGAGGATAGACATTTAACACCTGACACTAACAACCGATCATTCTTCACTTCCAAGTGACAACTATTACAATAAGGAAAACTCTTTTCTTGGTTTTTGTTTGAAATCATTTTATACATATATATGTATATATGTGTGTGTGTATGTATGGACACATGTATGTATATGCACATGTACATGTATATATGTATATACCCATCTCAATATAAATATATCATATGTGAGAGTTGTAAATACTCCTTGGTCATGCATCTGTCTTCCTCATAGTATCATATCTTCAATGTTATGTTAACGACTCCATTTATTGATTGATGAGATCATGTGTAGACCTGTATCCTCCTGACATAGTTTATATAGGGTCTCTTCTCAAATAAAGTATAAAACAAGAATGTCCTTGGTTTATTTGGATTTATTATATTGAGTTTAAAGGTGAGCAGAAATTCGGGTAGATCTGAATATGAGCAAATACCATAGCAACAAGCATCATCTTGAAAACTGCTACCCTCTTTTGTTGATATAATGTGAATATTGGGTTGAGATGAGTTTTTCAAAGCCACATACATACGTTTATGAGTTGATTCAGGGCCCAAGAAAAGGACTGAATCCCAGTAGCTCTGGGTCATGATGAGGACCTGTTTTTGTTTTCCTGCAAAGTATGTTTTTTACCTCTCTTGCAGTCATGGAGGTTACCAATGTGAGATAAACTATGTTCTCTTAGTTCTCCTTTACCCCAAAGATTTTGCAATTCTTTTACATAATTACTTAGTGGTCTATCACAACCTATTTTCAGTAACTTCTCTTGAAGGTATTGATTAGTTGTAAGAGAAAGAATGTGAGGAAGAGACACTGGACATACAGAAAGTAGTTCCACTTCACTGAGTTCAGTGGAGATGAAGAAAATTGCATATGTTTTTCCTTATTGATATCACTCACATTTTGGAGTAGTGATAATTCTTTTTTTTTTTTGTGGAGGGCTGTCCTGTTCATCATATGATATTGTTATAAATGCATTTGTATTAGAAGCATTAGTAGCCTTCCTCTTCTTGCTAAGTGTGTGTCGATCAAAAGTGTCTCCAAACACTTTCAAAAGCTCCCTGGGGTAGGGATTGACCCAACTGAGAGTCACTGATTTAATTGTTAGATTTTATTTACTAATCATTATTTATTTAATAATCAAATAATAAAATCCAGGGAATGTGTGACCTCTGTTAAGTCCTTCTGGAATGCTGATTGGCCATACCTCTGAGTAAACTTGTTTCTTTTTATTATATACTGTCCCTTTCAAAGACCATCACCAAGAATGCAGTTGTATCCCATAGTTTCATTTTGGGCAGCAATGAAATTGTCTTCCTCATCTCCATGTATTAAATGTACTCAATCCTAGATTATCTGTCAATGCCACTTAAAATGTAATTAACATATGGTTAATACTTTAGTGCCAGTGCAAGAAGACAGGCAAACCCCTTTTCAAGCACATGTCTCTGGGAAAGCTGCTGGCACACCAAAGGGATTGAATGTATTGTCTTTTAACTGTTCTGTCACATTTTCACCTGGCTCTTGACACATCATCACATAAATTATGGGGTCATAAATAGACCCCCTTGTTTGCTTAGAACACACTTTGCCAGTAAATAAGTTCCTTTCAGTGAGTAACTCAAACTTGAAATAAATTTGTCTAGGAAAAGACTAATTTTTCCATACAGGGATGTGAGCATAGTGTGTATTTAGGTTACATGTATTGAACTGAATTGGATTCCACATTCCCCACTGTCTGGATTACATTTAAAGGGTTACTGTTAAGTTGCCCTTGAACATTATTCATGGAAACATTCAGTATACAAAATTCTGAACCATCTGCTGGCATGAGAGTTACAAGGGCAACACATATCATCCTGGAAAGTGACTGAGATGCAGTGAGAGATGATTATTTCCAATCCCACAACTGGGATGCTCAACCTCAACCTTATGTGAATTCCTCCATGACCTCTAGTTGTCATCTACTTTGGAATCACAATCCAAGGGCCCGATAAAGGCAAAGAAGTCTAGATCTTCTGTGTCTGGAAGGTCCTTGATCAATATTATTCAATTACTTTCCCATTGGCAGGATTCTCAGGTGAGCAAAGTTAGAGACAGCCTACTGAATGTAAACATTTTCCAATACCGCAGAACATGGCTGATAAAGCCATTTCATTAAGACAACATAGTCCTAAAGCATCAATATCTCAGTGACAACACAGAGATGTAATAGCCTAGCAAAGATACTTCAGAAATAGCAAGACTCACCTGGAGCCTATGAGAATGTGAACAGCAGATGGGCCTGGAAGTTGCTCATGAGGCACACCAAAGTTGATATCCAAACGAGGTTCATGATAGCTTTTTAATTAACTAATTAATTAATTTTACAATCCTACTACTGTTTCCCCTCTTTCCTATCCTCCCAGTCCCTCCTCCCATGTACCCTTTGCCCCTGCCTGAATCCATTCCTCCTCTGTTTCTATTCAGAGGAGGACAGTCCTCCCATGGATATCAATCAAACATGGCATATCAAGTTGAAGGTTGGACAAGACAGCCCAGCCATGAGGAGTAGGGACCCAAAAGCTGGCAAAAGAACCAGAGACATCCCCCACTCTCACTGTTAGGAGTCCCACAAGAAGACCAAGCTGTACAGATGTAACATATATGCAGAAGGCAAAGGTCAGTCCCATGCAGGCTCCCTGATTGTAGTTTCAGTCTCTGTGAGCCCCTATGAGCCCAGGTTAGTTGATTCTGTGGGTTTTCTTGTGGTGCCTTTAACCCCTTTGACTCCAACAAGCCTTCTTCCCCCTCTTCTGCAGGATTCCCTGAGTTCTTCCTTAATGTTTGGCTGTAGTTGTGGCTGAATGGTTAAGGTGATGGAGTAGCTGAGATCTTGAAATGATGCAGGAATGAATACCTAGGACAATTCTCTAGTGTTTCACCAAACAGTATTGGGCCCCTTTACCATGAGCCCTGTTGTGTTCTTTTATCCTGTTGGGATACTCCAGGTTATCTGGCTATTAACCAGGTAGATGTTCTATTTTAGCCTCTTTCCCCTCCACCACGAATGTTCTGAATTATTCAAATTGCCAGCACAGGGCTCAGCAGAGGGTCTAATTACTGCCCCGCTTGCTGCTTGCTGAGGATCTTCCAGAGCCATGGAATGATTTTAAAACAGCTTAGTGGGGGAAAGACAGCATCTCTGTCAAGCTGCATCGGAGCCTCAGTCTCATTAGGGAAAGTCAGATGTTGTAGCTGTGGAAAGGGCATCTGCAGGATGAGGCCATCTTCTGATTTGATACCACAGACAGATATCCAGGATTCGGGAGAGAGCAGTCCTTGGACCAATCCAGTTCTTTTGTATGATTGTCTTAGTCACAGACACTTTTTCCTAAAAAGTTTGAAAGCATTCACGTCTTTCTTTGAACATTCACATTCAAACAGTCTTTGTGCATGGATTCTAAGACATAATAGAAGGATGCTACAGAAAGAGCAAGATGCCCAGACATAATAAGGATTGCTCATACTTAAGTCAAACGTCATTATTGGCCAATCCCTCTCTTAAGTATTCCATGTGAGTTAATCCTTCTAATGGGGTCAGATGCTGATAATATTTTCATTATAGAAATGTATTAATCAGAGATTTGGATAACATGTCCAAATCTATTCAGCTAAAGCTGAATCAGAGTTTGAAGCCAGCATTTGGGTTTAACACATGTGTTCTTAATCAGCACTCCATACCTCCTATCCAAAACCACAATGGAGATTTCAGCATGGAAAAAAAAGCTATGAAAAGGACATGTAGTGGGGAATATGTATCTCTTTTAAAATATCTGTCCATCTGTCCATCCACCAATCCATCCATCCATCCATCCTTCCAATTCATGTAATTGACTTAGAGGTGAATGCAGAGGATGTACTGGTACTTAAGATGGAAAGGGTTCTAAGAGACTTTATCTACATATTGTCCCTACACTAGGTTTTCCTCAGTAAACAGAAGACAATGTGAATTACAAAGAACAAGATCACCCGATATGCAGAGAGGGCAAAGGGAAACAGAATTTCTGTCCATGAGGTGAAAAGTGTTTGATAGAGAGATTCCCCTAGGCTTCCCCTGGAACACAGCCACTTTCCTACTCATTATGTCCTTGAGCTGTGCATAATAAGTACTAGAGTTTTGGAATATACCTTATGA
This sequence comes from Peromyscus aztecus, assembly GCA_902168405.1. Taxonomy (NCBI): domain Eukaryota; kingdom Metazoa; phylum Chordata; class Mammalia; order Rodentia; family Cricetidae; genus Peromyscus; species Peromyscus aztecus. The sequence continues at coordinate 13,808 of CABHPQ010090687.1, forward strand.
GAATTCCCTGGACGCCTTGGCTTTCTCTTGAATTTTATTCCAGGAGAGAAGCCAGAACCCTTCTCTTAAGCCATTATGCACACATTGACCTAGAGAGAAAGGTATGCCTCAATCTAGGCCTGACACCCTTAAGTCACTGCCACAGGGACACACTGGAACTGCTCACTTCCTACCTCTGTAAAACGCAACAAACCACATTCACCTGCAACATAATGGAAAACCCCACTGGCAGTTATGTGCAATGGGGCTGATCATAAACATGATTTATGAAGTTAGTTCATTTACTGCCTCGGATGCTAGCCCCAGCTGCCAAGAGTTTGACTGACAATTTCTGTTTATTTATTTCTCACTATATAATATCTGACTTCACATTATAAATTCTTCTGATTGGAATTTCATGGCACCTGCTCTGGTATTTATTGATGGCATGTTCATCGGGGACTCTGCCCCTTTGGAGTATGTGCTGGGCTCTGAGCCCTGAGTTGTGTGTGTAATGGTGAGGTTCAGGCCCTGACATCCCCATTGTGAGGGAACTTTGCTATTATCTCTCATGCCTCATGGTGGACAGCTCTCTGTTTTATAGATATGGTAACTTGTGACTGACACTTTATGTGATTTAACTAGTAAAAATAACTGAATTTGACCTCCAGAAACCCTATTTTTAAAAAAAAAAGCCAGTTATGGTGGCACTTGCTCATATTCCAGTGCTGGGGAAGCAGAGACAGGCACAGCTCTGGAGCTCAGGCAGACCACAAAGCCTAGAGTACTTCCTAGCCCCCAGAGACAACCTCTCTCAAAGAGCCAAAAGCAAGGTGGAACACTCCTGAATTACGCCATTCGAAGTTGGTCTCTATTCTACTCTGGCATTTGCACTTACTTGTACACACATGCAAACACTTGGGTCCCCTCACATAAGCATGCACATGTGTAAACACACATGCACACAAGAAACAGTGAAAAACAAGAACAAAAAAATTAAAATAAATTATTGTTTGAGCCCTGGAAACTGGTCTGGAAATGTTATGGGATGACATGGAAGTTCCAACTGGATCACGACCACCTTGCCTTCCTCTTCCTTCTTTTTCAGTCTTTCCCCAATCACTAGTCTTCTTCCCTGAAGTAGAGCTTAAGATCACACAGGGAGAAGAGAGTCATCTTCAGCTGGGACCACTGCTATGTTTAACTTTCCCTCATTCAAACACAAACAGAGGAGTGAGCATAAGAAAGCTACTCTGGAATGTCCAAGAGTATTTTTCATACTAAATCAAGAGAAGTCAAGGATTGTCAAACAGACTCTGGGAAAGGCATGGTGGTGTTTTTCCTTATCTTATAAATGTAATCCTCCATTCAGACATGTCTATTTAGAAAAATATTCTGAAAGAAATGGCAATGTTTTTCATGGCTCAGTGTGTCTCACACAATTTCTCATCTTCTTCAGAGAAGCGAGGCTACTTCTTTCCCTCCCACTGTTTGTCATTTCCAACACCTTCAGTCATGGCTCCAACTCGCCCAGATGCATGCTTCAGTGGCCATTGTCTGATCAGACCCCTGCAGTCCAGGGGCGGCTAAGCTATAGAGGATCCACCCGAAACATTCCGTTCCATTAGGCCCCTCAACCTTGTCCCTAAGAACAAAATGGTCTCTCCTTGTCCAGTTTTGCATATTAGGCACCTCAGCAGACCCTTTGTGCCATTATGTCAGCCTAACTGCAGAGTAAGTTTTATTTTTACTTGGTATTTCCTGTGGGGGAAATTTATTTTTTTTTTTTTATTTTTATTTTTTTTTTTTTTAAGAAAAGAGATTTCTTCATAGTGCCTTGCTTCCCGACTAGGAAAAAAAAATAGCTCTTATTCTCCCCATGTCTTCCTTATTTATTAACCAACTGGGGACCTTAGAGACATTATTTAACTCCTCTGTATCTCAGTTTCTCTTGCATGGAAAAGGTGCTTAGTCATATCTACCATTAGAAGTATAAGATGTTGTTAGGAATATAGGATGATGTGAAGATCTGCCCAAAATGTTTAGTGCAAGGTCTTACACCAAAGGCCTGAACAAATGGTAAGGCTCATTTATTATCATTGGCTGTCATCCTCCTCCTCATCATTATCTCCACACTGCCATAAAATCATCATCATCTGTATAATCATCATCATCATCATCATCTCCAAAGTGGTCTTGACGATCACTGATAAGAATGTAATGTTGTCCTGAGCTTGACTCCTTGGGAGGTTTTCTGTGTGGAGGTAGGCTCTCAGGATAACAACAGTACTGATATTATTGATTTGTGCCTCATGAGACCAAGCCTTTTTGAGACCCATGGAAGAGAAGATAAAAGAAAACCCTAGCTTCTATTCTTTTGCAGGCATTGGCCAGATTCTATCTATCTCTTCCAGTTTCCTCCAGCCTGGTCACTGCTATTTATCTCTGACTATCGCACAAGGAAAAGGTCATCAACAGCTACTCATAATGACCCATTCCAGAGCTTTAAATATAGGATGAGTTTTATAATAGTAAAAAATGGTCACGCTACCAGAATCTGAGCAGTTGAAAGAGACAGGGAAAGGTAGGAGCTACCATTTTAGGTTCATTTGCTGGTGCTTAGGTGAACTGTCTTCCTCCTGTTTTACAAATGAGAACATTGAATCTCAGTGAGGTTAATTAATGTGCCAAATGGCACCCAGCTGGTAAATGGCAGAGGTGAAAAATGAACCCAGGTTCATCTGCCTCTGAAACCCATTCTGTTCCCAAGTTGTTTTGCTGCTTTTACAAATTGACAAAGACTTTGAGGCACACATCTTCACCACAATCAAATATACAGTGCAGTTTGCTGGGGGATATCCTGGACAAATAGGTGTGGGCTAGTTAGATGGATTTTCACAGCAGGGGACTCCACGGCTAGCACTGGGGAGGATATGTCTCATTAACTTTATTTCCAATGGTTTCAACCTACTGGATGCTGGCAGAAATCCTTAGTCAGAGCTTTAACTCTCTTCCCATGAGGTATCTTTATGGGTCTTCAGGTGAGTTGTGGTGCCACCATGAAACACTGAGAACAAACACAGGAGTATGGAAAGTGGGACTGACTTGGTGGCAGGTCATCTTATCCCATGGACAAGTGTCTTACGTTGTCAAGTTTTCTGACCTTAAGTTGGGAGCATATCACCAGGATAATCTATCCTACTATACTAAAAGGACAGCAGATAGGCAACAATTAGAATACCCAAACTGTGGTTGCTCTCTACTAGTAAGGCAAGGGAAATATCTTTCATTTTATAGCATCCAGACCAGATTCATCACTAGCGGGGCCTCTGATCCAAAGCCTGGGTCCAGTCCTCTAGCAACTATGATGAAAACTGATATTCTCTCTCACTTTCATCCAGTTAGAGTTAGAAGGATGTTCCTCATATTGGGACATTTATATAAAAAGGGGCAAGTGAAATGCACACTTGAAGGTAAGAACAAACAAAGCAAAATGAGGGAATGTTCCCACGAAGGATAAACGATCCAGTAAAACAAAGCAACAAGCAACACAAAGCAGAGAGAGGAGTGCAAGGTGAACAAGGTAAAGCAACAAGCAGCGTTTGAAGACCAAGGAAGCCACAGAAGTCAGTAAAAGTGCTGCCCCCAAATTGGCTGCAATAACAATGTGGTCAGAGAAGATGAAACAATTGCTTATATACATAGCTATTCAAAAACTTATAATTTCACTAGCCATAACAATGTTGATGATAATAATGAAAATTGTTATTTTGTAATACATATTAGTGTTATGCCCCCAAAAGACCACTACAGAGACTGAATCCTGCATGTAAAAGCAAAGAGCCTTTATTTCAATCTCTGGGACTTGGTCCCTCTGTCTGTCTGACGCTTGGATGAGCAGAGAGCCCTGAGCCCAGGCAGGGTAGGGTTTTTATCATAGCAGAGGTTGGGGTGAGGGGATTTCCAGGGTTCAGGACCGTGATTGGCTGACATTTGTTTAGAGGTGTCCGTAAAACAAAATAGGTGTGTGCTAGACTCAAGGGCATCTGGCCACCTTATCTAATGGTTTGGGAATGTTTGGGATGTTAGGTAATTCCCCATCCATGGGTGGATCCCTGGGTGGTGTCAGCTCATGGCTTTCTTGGATCTGGGTGTTGCCTGCTAGTAAGCCTGTCACAGAAGCTGTGTCTGGACCCCTAAGCCTGTCATGGCAGCTGTGCGGTCAAGCTGTTTGGGGGCCCCTCCACAGTTAGAATTATTATTATTAATATTAATATATAAACATTAACAAAACATAGATTAACATTTTTGTCATTGATATTCTGCTGTGTGGTATCTGTCTTTGACAGGTATTATACTCATTCTGAAGACAAATTGTTAAGCTTGGAAAGCTTATTTGTTTTAAATTGCCAGAACCAGCTACTAAGGCAGGAATTCCAAACCTTTGCACTGACTGTTGATACTGTGGAATACATAATTCTTTGTTGTGGAAGCTGTCCTGTGAGCATGTGATCTGGCACTAGAGTGCACCATTATAAGATGTACAACAATTTTTGGCTTTAACACACCAGGTACAGGCACTGTTCCCTAGTTAGGACAATAAAAATGCCCTTGGACATTGTCAACATTGGCCCCTATTGAGAACTGCTGTTGTGAAGGATGGAGCTGGATTTCAAACCCAGTCTACAGGCATTGGAAGGCCAAGGGCACCATGCTGCTTAGGAAAGTCGTAAATCAAGAGGTGCTTTTTGTATATGAATTGTAAGATTAAACTCAAGCACAAAAATCTCCCTTAAAAGGGGAAAGACTATGCAAACAATTTGCTAGCAAGAAGCAAACAGGGCTCTGAGGCATTCCCCTATGCTGTGAACTCCAAAGAGTGCTTGTTATTGGCTATAAAGCCTGGGGAGTTGGTGTGGATTTTATTCTTCCTCTCCGTCTCTTAAACTGATGTTAGAGAAACTGTCAACTGAAGAAAATGCTGAGATTTGCAGATGAGTGACCAAAGGGATCACCACCGAAAAGCTGAGACCCTGCTCATTAGTGCAGTTCTCAAAGGCAGGAAAGCTCATGAGGCTTCTGTTGGTCTCAAGGCTCCTTTCTGTTTGGGGACAGATCCAAACACACTTCAGGCAGGTCTAGTTCATGGCTGGGATGTCAGCCAATAGTCCATCAGAGGACATTTGCACCCAGCCAAACCCTCCTGAATTCCAGTCCCCACCGGGCAGTCCTTTTTCGCCTTCTCTATTTCTCAGACTACAGAAAAATTGATGGCACAAAATTCAACTTGAGAAACAGAAATTTCAGTGAAGCTGGGAAGAGTGTCAGAGCAGTCATTCATTCTGTAGGGAACATATCAAAGACCTTGATTTAATTGTTATGTTAAGAAGGAGCTAATGAAACAATGCAAAGATGAATATATATCTTAATTTATTTTCCATTGCTATAACTGAATAGTACAGACTAGGTAATTTATAAAGCATAAAGATTTGTTCCTCTCATGGTTCTTTAGGTTGGTGTTCAGGATCAGGAATCTCCATCTGGTAAGATTTTTTTTTGTTTTTTTTTCGTGACAGGGTTTCTCTGTGTAGCATTGCGCCTTTCCTGGAACTCACTTGGTAGCCCAGGCTGGCCTCGAACTCACAGAGATCCGCCTGGCTCTGCCTCCCGAGTGCTGGGATTAAAGGCGTGCGCCACCACCGCCCGGCAAGATTTTTTTTTTCTTGATGGAAACTCTCTGAAGAGTTTCAGGATGATGCAGGACCTCACAAAGTGGGATGGAGGAAGTTTACTAATGTCTCTTGCTCTTCTTAGAAATCCATTAATGCAACCTTGAGACCACCATCAATTATAATATGTTATGGAATATGATAGCAATATATCTATCTATCTATCTATATCATAATACATTTATATAGTATGGGTTATGAAATAAAGACAAATGGATAGATGCTGGGTATGTAGATAAATAAAAGGAAGAAATACACTAGTTCTGTCACATTCTGAGAACCAAGTCTAGAAGACAAACAGAGGAGAAATTTCCTTGGATATGAATGAATTCACAGAACAAAGTGAAAATAGAATTTAATAGAAAGAACTTTGTAGTAACATGGTAGACTGAAGGAAAAAAATATTATCTTAAGGAGGTAAGGATGCAAAGAGCAGAGCCATGTCTCTTCAGGAATAATAAGTTAATAACAAAAAGGAACATAGGAGCATAGTTGAAAAGTAAATTATTGATGTTGAAGGGTTTCTCAAGGAAACTATTATATATAAAGAACCATTGTGTATATATATAAAACTAGGCACAAGATAGGGATCAAAGGCAATTCATCTTGGGTGAATTAATGACTCCTAAGAAAAGAAAGCAACAATGGAGTAGAAATATTTGAAGATGTAATAAAAGAAAATTATTCTTATATTTAGGAAGAAATTAATTTATACAGTGAAAGGTTAAACTATGTTTTAAGAAACATGATGACATTTCTGCTTCAAGCATTACACAGAATTCAGAAATTAAGAAGGCTGAAGTGATTAGAAACAAGAAATTATCCATCTATCCATTCATCCACTCATCAGTCTGTTCCTCTAACCATCTTTGTACTCTGACTTGGAAAGGAAATAGGATACCATTGCAAGTATGAGATATGTACAGGCTTTGGTGCTTTACAGACTTGGGAATGCATTGCACCTTCCCCTTAACTGGAGGTTCAATAGACAAGTCCCCTAAAGTTAGTCTGTGCTTTCCTGATATAGAAAAGAGAACAAGCCTATCAGTCAAGGTTGACGTGAGTTTTGATGTTATGATTGGAATAGTACCTAATGTTGAACAGCCTCAACCCATTCCAAATTTCTTTACTGCATTACTGCTGATCATCCTTGCCTTCCCATCTACCCACCCACCCATCCATCCATCTATCCATCCAATCCAATCCATATGTCTACACACCTACCCATCTGTCCATTCATCCAAGATGTTTTTACTGGACAAGTGTTTCCTAACTGCTAGTAACATGTTCATGTAAAAAGATACATAGTCCACGTAGCAGATGGAGTACACCAAGAAGGATGGGAAAGGGAGGCAATAAAGCTTCAGGACAGGCGATGCCGAAATTTCTGCATAGCAGCCCACACAGCCATTCATTAGCTGCTCATTTTAGGGGAAATTTCTCGCTTGCTGCTTGGCTCTTCAGTTCTTAGTTGGCCTGTCAGAGTGACAGGATTTCTCTGAGATCATAGGA
>CABHPQ010090689.1:294-25781 GCA_902168405.1 Peromyscus aztecus
CCTTCCCGGTAGGGGTGGGGTGTAGAAGGAAGCCTGCCCCTGGCCAGAAGTTGGGGCCAAGGTGGGCAGGTCTTTTCAGGGGTGGCTGGTGCCCCGACTTCCATATTTTCACAAGCTTGTAAACATTAATGAGACACCACATGTACAGATCTCTGCATACTCTTAAAACTATTACCTCAATAATAAATCTAAAATTATTGGAGAACAGAGGAGACATATAGTAAACAAAAAATAACTTGATTTGTAGGACCAAATAAAATCAAGACCACATGTAAAGAGAGAGACCTTTTAGAAAAAATTGTTGCAGACAATGGAAAGGAACATTTGCAACAGGAAAACTGATCCAAGAATAAGGTCTACAAGCATCTCAAAAGTTAGGCAGAAAAGGATATTTTCACATCTTTATATCATTTCATGGTTATTCTGTGATTTTTTTCATGGTAAGAAAAGCACACTTGCCACAGCACACATGTGGAGTTCAGAGGATACCTCTGTGGACTATCTTCCCTCATTTAACATTTATTTTGGTTCCAGGGATCAAATTTGGGTTGTCAGGCTTATAGGGCAAGTATTCACTGAACCTTATTGCAGGCCCAGAACAGGATCTTTCTTAGATGGGAAGGTAGATATGACTAGGGGGAGGCCAAAATGGGCCTATCAAATACTTAGAGACTGCTTTCTCTGGCTTGACCTAGGAGAAGGAAAGGAAGAGTTAGTTATAGCCTGTCTCTGGTAGAGGGTCAGACAGAGTTCAGGAGCTTTGAGGAAAAAGAAACTTAAAGATTTCACAATTCCTATTTGGCTTTTAACACATCAGCATGAGTAGATAATTTCACTAATCTTTTATAAGGAAGTGAACTGGAATTTTAATGGGCTATGTTTGGCCTGCCTTGAGAAAAAAGGAAGAGGAACAGACACACGTCCCCTCTAGCTCAATTCTTTTTTCTATTTCGTTTGTGTCTAAAATGTTATAATCATGCCAGAATTTCATCTAGAATTTCTCATATTTTACTGTTGAAGAGGCTGGAATTTTATGCTTTACATTTAACTCTATATTCCATTTAAACTTCTCTTTCATTTTGTTTTTATAAATATTTGTTAGATTTTTTGTGAATGTCATACAATGCATTTACATCATATTTACCTACGTCCACCCTGTCACACCTCCCTGCCTTATTGACTGGACATTGTGTCTTCTTTGTTAATTTATCTTTATTTTTTCCAAACTTATAAAGGCCAATCTGTGTTGCCCATATACTCTTGTCTGTATGTCCATCCACTGCCATATGGTCAACCTACCAAAGTCCACACCTTTGAAGAAAACTAACTCTCACTTTCTCAGCAGGTATTAAATACCAATATTGCCTCATCTAGGAGAAAGAATTTGTGCCTATATCTGCTGTCCATGCTAAGATTTTGTCAGGGCTTGGTTTGTGCAAATTCAGTGCATGCTGTCACAACTGTGTTAGTTCACCTAATTACTTCTGTCTAGAAAATAGTTTCCTTGTAATTATCCACCATGTCTGGCTCTTACAATGTCTCTGCCTGATCTCCTGCAAAAATCCCAGAGCCCTAGAATGTGTAGGTATGATATAGATGTCCCAGTTAGGGGTGGGAACTCCACAGTCTCTTATTTTCTGAGCCTTGACAAGGTCTGAGTCTCTTTGTTAATTGCTGCCTAATGCAAAAGAAGCTTCTCTGATGAGACTTGAGAGATGCGCTAAACTCTGTGTGTAATGGTAAGTAATTAGGAGTCAGTTTAATACTATATCCATTTACCAGAACAATGGAGGTAGGGTCTCCTCTAAGACCTATGTATGACTTGTCTAGCCACAGGTTCTAGAAATGGTACCAAGTATGGGTATCATCTTGAAAAGGCCTTAAATCTGACTAGAAAGTGATTAATTACTGCTGTTACATTCATGTTACTAATGGACCACAAGACATGGCTTATTAGAATGACAGGAGATTAATGTTGGTTACAAGTTTCTCAGACAGGTAAGATTGATGATTATTTTTTGTTTGGAGCAGATGAAGCTTTGACTGAACGTATAAAGAGCAAATGATGTCTGGGAGAATGTAAGTTGTTGATATGGCACTGTGAGGTCAAGTACCCGAATACATCAGACTCACAGACGCATCAATTTTCTGTCACTGAGGAGCTGAGGCTCAGAGGGAAATGGCAAAGCCTTCCTCTGGCCTGAGTGCAAATGTTGACATTGTATATAGAAACTATCACTCTCAGCTTCCTCCTCCTGGATGACTGCAGCCTGAGACTGCTCTCCTACAAAAACCTCATACCAAGACTAGCCAAACCTTCCTCCTCTTTCAGATATATAAAATAAACATACTGAGTTTCTGGGATGCAATTGTTCCCTTCCTCAGAGCAAGCATAGTCTATTTGTTCTCAGCTTTTCTGTATGTGTATCTGGGTATCTGTCCTTTCTTCAATTCCTGGTCAGCTTATGTAGGTCAATACCTGATGCCATCCAGAGCACAGAATCCAATAGCATGTTTAGCAACTTCCAGCACTATGAAAGCTAGCCAGCAGAGATGAAGCTCCCAAACAAGTACCAATTTGACCTATCCATGTTCTAAGTATAAGTTATGCAGTGTCTTCCACAAAGGTCTTACCATCAAATTCTGGAATGGAAACAGGAGCACTGATCATAGCTTGTAATATTTGGGAGTCTATAGGACCACACTATCCAACACTTTCACATTCAGTAATGCAGTACTACACTTTCCATTTTATTCGTTGGCCTGTGGTGTCTAGTAAGAGAATGATTGCACACTTACAGAGTAACTCCATTTTAACTCTTTTTAAATATATGTACATATATGTGTTAGAACGCATGTACAGTAGTAGGTTTCCTAATGGCATTTTTGAAGGGTCTTCAGTGTTAGTTATGCCTTTATATATTCCCCCTCTAGCCTACTCTCTTATCCCCCACCATACTTATCCCATACATGTACACTCCATTACTATCCTTGGACCATTTAAATCACTATGTTGTATCTCCCTTCCCTTTAAACATTGCACATGGCCTCTTACTAATTCCCTAAAATTAACACATGCACAATATAGATGATAATAAGTTTCTTAAAGATATTTCCCTTCAAGTATATCATTTAATTTACCCATATTTTGAAAGGTTTCATGTTGGAGATACAGGGGGCAATCCTTTTCATATAATATGTATTAGAAAGTTATTAATGCCATATACAGACCCATAGACTGTAGCATGACTAGGAATCTAAAGAAATTTCCAAACCATAAGGCAAAGTGAGGGTTCCATCTCATACATTTTAGAGGAAGAGTTAGGTTCTATACCAGTGATTGATTGGCAGTTCATAGTGCATACTTGCAGTCAGGTTGTGTCTGATTCCACGTTGCAGGAGAAGGAAGTCAGTCTGTCAACCTGAGACGTATAAAAATCTAATGTGAGGGTGAGAAGAACAAAACTTTAGAAAACCAAGTTAATGGATGAGCTTTGCAAAATTATGTGGCCCTACTCTCTATACCATATCCTTTTTTCCTACCTTCAATATCTTTGTTCCCTTCTTTCTATATACAGGGGTTTTTTTAGATTTATTTTTTATTCATATGTAGAAGGGTTTTGATTGAATGTGTGTATGGGAACTGCGCATATATATACCTATTGCTTGTGGAGGACAGAAGTCACAGGGTCCCATACAAGTAGAGGTATAGATAATTGTATACTTCCATGTGGGTGCTGGGACACAAGTCCAGGTTAAGAGCAACAAGTGCTCTTAACCTCTGTGCTGTCACTCCAGACACTCATCAGTAAGTTATATATTTATAAATAAATGATCTCATTTATCTATATAAATTCTAGAACCCCCAAAAGAAAGAAAATGTGGTGTTTGTCTTAACCTGGCTCATTTTATTGAAAATGATCATTTCTTTCTTTACCTATATTCCTGCAAAAAAGTAATTTTATTCTTTATGACTTAAAAAACCATATTGTGTATATATGTCACATTTTATTATTCATTCAGTTATTGTGAATGATGTTTTTTCTTGATTTCTTTCTACTCAAGTTTATTGTTAGAATTTGGAAAGTTACTGGTATTTTAGTGTTTATATTGTATCCAGATACTCTGATGAAATTGTTCATAAATTCTAAAAGATTTATGGTGCAAGCTTTAGAATATCTTCATGTATAGGATTATATCATCAGCAGATAGTAAAACATGAATTTCTTCCTTTAATAATTCTACTCCTTATTAATTTCTCTTGCATTATTACTCTAGCCAAGACTTCAAGGACTAAATTCAGAAACAGGTAGGAAAATTGACATGCTTGTCTCAATCTTGATTTTAAAGTAAATAGTATTAGTTTGTCTTCATTTACTATATACTGTTGGCTGTGTGTTTGTCAGATGTGGTCTTTAATATGTTCAGGTGTCTTCCAACCTTTCTAGCTTCTATATTGTCTACAAGCCTTGATATGCTTTTTTTTTTTCCAAGACAGGGTTTCTCTGTATAACAGTCTTGGCTGTCTGGGAACTCACTTTGTAGACCAGGCTGGCCTTGAACTCACTAAGATCCACCTGCCTCTGGATCCCAAGTACTGGGAATAAAGGTGTGCACCACCATCGCCCGGCTAAGTCTTGATATTCTGTCTTGCCATTCAATCATTCTTATGATTTCCCACTGAACTCTTAAATGAATTATTTTAATTTTTTACTCTTCCTATTTCCTTACTAAAATCCTCTTTCATATCTGTATTGATAGCTGTCTTTCAATTGTCTGCTTTTATTTTTTAATGTATTCATATCCTTTTTATTTCATTGCACATCCTTATATTTCCCTGAACTTATTGTTTAGGTTTTCATCCAATCAACTCTCACTGTCATCTATTACTGAAGTGAAGAACTGTTCATCTGTTCATTTTTTAGCATGTCTATATAATTGGTATTTTTTGTGATTATTAAATTTTCATATTTCTTGTGTTTCTGCATTGGAGCTTGGTTCTCTGGAATTATTTACTAACATTTTAAAAACTATCCACATGCTTTTAGTTGAGGAATGAGGAAAATTTTAGTTAATTCAAGTATGACTAGACTGTGGAGTTGATATCTTATTTCTCTTCTCTGAAATGGAGATGTAGTCCACTAGCTCAAACATCAATCTACATGATCAAGGTAATTAGTATGATATATAGCACACATCTGAGTGCAAAGTACTAATGACATAAAAAAATCACAATGCAAGTGTAGGCCCAGTAAGAAAATATCAATGAAAAAATCACACCTTCAATTCCAGTAATTTCTGGAGAATAAAGAAAGAAAATATCATTGCACTCTGAGTATTTAATGAAGAAATATGCATAAATACAGTTGTTAAAATTAGAAAAATTTAAAATTCTACTCCAAAACAGTTACTCTGGGTCAGTGGTTATCAAACTTCCTAATGCTGTGACCCTTTAATACAATTGCTCATGCTGTGGTGACACAAAACTATAAAATTATTTTTATTGCTGCTTCATAACTGTAATTTTGTTACTGTTACAAATTGTAATGTAAATATCTGATATGCAGATGATCATAGGTGACCCCTGTGAAAAGGTCATTTGACCTTCAAATGGGTTGTGGTATACAGGTTGGGAACTGCTGCTCTAGCTGATGAGATGAAGGAAGTGAATGGTCCAGTGGAAGAAGGCAGTGGTACATTTAACCAAAAGGATGGCAGGCAGAGAAGTCACACAAAGCAACACCATCAGAGTAGGCCCCAGTCCAAGCCTCACTTTTTACATGGGTTAAATAATGGCCATGTACTCCCCTACACTAAATTAAGTTGTATTTGTACAAATGAAATGGGACTATATTAACATTTATTTGTATTTATTAACTAATAAAATTTTTCAGTTTGCCTTGCAAAATAATACTAGGTAACAAGCTAAGAGACCATTTTAACCATCACTCTACTGAAGTTAAAATCTCTTTGAATGAAAGAGGACAGCATTGCACATGCGGAGATATTAAGATATTAATATCTTAGTTAGGAAGGATAAAAATAGGAAAATAGTATTAGCATTAGAGCACCACTGGGGAAAACAGAAGAATGCAAAGAAAATAGAAGGGGGAATGACAAACTGAAAGAGTAGAGATAACAAAGTTACAGCTAAAGTTAGAATGGAAAAAAAAAGTGGTAAAGAAATGCAACTAAGAATCCTAAAATAAAAACATATTTTCCAAACCCATATCAACATGTGGCTTGTGGCAAAGCCTATTACCAAAAAGAGGGGTGATATACAGGCAAGAGACTAGGGCAAGACAAAGCCAATCCAAAAAAATTTAAAATAGCTATTAAATAACAGAAGTATAAAAATCAAAGAAAATTGAGCAAGTATGCAGAATTTGACTCTACATAGTCACTCATCTGGCACAAACTTGAAGTCTATCTCTAGAAGGTCATTTGCCAAAGCAGAAAGTGCAGAATCTGTCTCTACATCATCACTCACGTGGGTACAGGTTCAGAGACTATCTTCTATGCTATCTTGCTTCTTGCTCTTTAGCCATTTTGCTTGGTGTCTATTTTGGCTACTTTTCTATTGCCATGATAAAACATCATGATGAAGGAAACTTGCTGATGATTCCAGTGTTGATCGTGGTTTGCAGATTTTGATTTTTTTTCTTTATTTTTATGTTATTAGACTCCATTCCTCCCTCTGATGATATGGCTACCATGTGGCTTTTGTTTTCTCTCTTCTTTATTTAACACTGAGAGTACAATGAAAACTTTGGAGGGACTGTGATTTTTCCATTATTATAAATGTTAAAATTACCATACAAGGTAATGGGCTTCATTATGTTTTCTACATAATATTGGTATACTGTGTTCTGATTGTCTGCCATCTCTGTTTTCACCATTGCTTCCAAATCTGTACACATACACTACTCTGTACTCTGAGTGGAGAATTCTCTGTTTGAGGTTGGGCCTTCTGGAGTGGACACTGGACTCTCTCCTTTAGAATTTGCATTCTAAAGTTTTTAAATTCTGTTTTTGATGCTGAAATCAATGTTTTATCTCTTCACCCAAATCATAGGATAGCTGCTGTTCAACTATCCCTATATTGTACCAAAAGATTCTAACATTATATGCCTGAGAGTTATGTGCCATCATCCCAATCTTATGCTTCATTTTCGGTTAATTTTTTAAGGACAGATGTCTGTGTTAAGGTTTTTTTGATGCTGTATGTACATTCAGCAGTACATACCATTGTGTACATGGTGATTCTACCACCATATGTTGAAAAAAATCTGTATTTTCTCAATGACATTGCCTTTGATCTTTTGTCAAAGATTAGCTGATTCTATTTACGTGATTATCTTTCTGGGCCCTATTTTTTTTGCCATTCATGCCTTAAAATTCTTGATTCAATACTGTATGTCATTGAATGGCTTATCTTTGTATTAAGTTTGAAGTATTAGTGCTCTGTTTTCCTTTAGTTTTGTATTGGCACTTCTGTGTATGTTTTTCTTTCATGTGAACATTAGAGTCAATTTGTAGATATTTAGAAAATAACTTGAGGGGGGTTGTTGAAAATTCATTGATTCTATATGGATCAAGTTGAGGACATTTTGTGTGATAGATGTTCCAATCTGCCAATTCAACTGGATTAAAAGATGCCTAACCTGGTGGCATGCATGTATAGAGACTGTGAAAGTTGTTTCAGGCGGGACTGACATGTTGAACAGTAACTTCAAAGAGACTGCCCTGAATACGATTTGATTTCTCAGTGCAGTAAATGTGACAAGTGAGGAGGTGAAATGGAATGACAGTAGCACACAAGTTGGCAAGTCTCTTTCTTTTATGAATAAGTGCTTCTATTTCTGTCAGTAAACATTAGATTCCAATTTCTTCAGACTTCCAGATTGTACTCAATGCTAGCAGCACTCCGGGGGACTTGCATGCTTTCCGCATTGATCTGGCTGCTAAAGCACCCATCTTCTTAGATAAGGAACCAGGTTCTCTACCTCTCCAATATGCAGATGATCATGGTTGAACTATACAGCTGCTGTCACATAGATAATCATGTCCTCTGAGAATGAAGGCAGTAATTTATAAACTTCTCTACATGTAACTTTTATTTCCTTGTCTTACCTCATTTTATTGCCTAGGCTGTTGAATAGAAGTGATGAGAAGTGAAATCCTTACTTTGTCCCTGACCTTGACACAAAAACCTCGTTTCTCAATATTAACTGTTTTATTACCTGTAGGGTTTTATAGATATGCTTTAGAAGACCTGGGCATTTCCCCTCTTTTCCTAGTGTACTGGGACTTTTACTCATGACGACATGTTGGGTTAGTCAGATGCTCCCTTGTATTTGTTCATAATAGTAGGTAACTTTCATACTTTTGTCTAGTAGTGTAATGTATTATTTCATTTTTAAATATTAACCCATATTTTTCCATATACATGGAATAAATCCCAGTTGACCATATTATATAATTTCTTTCATTCATTGTTGGATTCAATTTCCAATATTTTGGTTTCAGCCAAATGTGGGTAATGCCCTGTCTCAAAAAAAAAAAAAAGAAAAGAAAAGGAAAGGAAAAAAAAAGAGTTGCTGCAGTCACAGTGTCTCTTCACAGCTATAGAAACCCTGACTAAGACAGTATCTAACTTTCTAACACTAGCTTGATTTGATAAAGAAATTAAATGTTTCTTGTCAAAATACCCTAATAAAATAACTTACAAATCAAATATGTAATTTCATTTAACACCCTCTGGAATTGATAAGAAATGAACAAAGACAGTACCTATATGTTTAAATCTCTCTTAAGAATCAGACATTCCTTTTCCTTCCTTTTATTGAAAACACATTATTTTCTCATACAATATATTCTGATTACATTTCCCCCTCCATCTAAACTACCCAGTTCCTCCCCACCTCCTAACCAACAGGGCTGACTCCCTTTCTGTCTCTTCTGTCCTCGGGGGAGGCTTTGCCCTGGAGGAGGTGGGAATGGGGGGTGGACTGCGGGGAAGGGGAGGAGGGCGGGAGGGGGGAGAACAAGGGAATCCATGGCTGATATGTAGAACTGAATGGTATTGTAAAATAAAATTAAATTAAAATAAAAAAAAAAAGAGATCAGGCTTCTAAGAGATAACAATCAAACATGACAAAACAAAATATAATAAGATAAAACAAAAACCATCACATTAAGGCTGGACTAGATAATCCAACAAAAGGAAAAAAGGCCCAAGATCAGGCACAGGAATCAGAGACCCACTCATTCACATACTCGGGAGTTCCATAAAAACACAAAGCTAAAGGGTATATTGTATACATAGAGGACCTGGTAAAAGCCCTTATTGGCCTTGTTTTTGTTGCTTCAGTCTCTGTGAGTTCATATGAGCCTCGTTCAGTTGGTTTAGAGGCCTTTGTTCCCCTGGTGTCCTCCATCCCCTCTGACCTCTTACACAGGGTTCACTGAACTCAGAGGGAAGGGATTTGATGGAGACACCCTGCTTACAGCTGTGAGTCCCAAGGACTCTCTCTGTGTAATGTCTGTCTGTGGGTCCCTGTATCTGTTCCCATCTGGTACAGGAGGATGCTTCTCTGAAGATGAATCACTGATTTATGAGTGTAGCAGATTATCATTAAGAGTCATTTTATTGATTTTTTGCCAGTAATGTTTGATTTTACCCTAGGTATCTGGGATATCTAGTCTCTGGTTCTTAGTCACCCACGCAGTAGAAGTTATGAGTTCCATCTCATGGAGTGAGCCTTAAGTTAAACCAGACACTTGTTGGCTATGTTCTGTGCCACCTTTACCCTTTCATATCTTGCAGACAGGACAGCTTATAGGTCAAAGATTTTATGACTGGGTTGGTGTTTATGTTTCTATTTTGGTAGCCTTCAGAGTATCATTCCACTCCAAAGACACTAGAAATAAGGAGGAAGGTTCCATGGAGACACTAGCTCTATTTCTCCATGTTCAGTGAGTTGTGTGGTGTTGCCTTCAGCAGTGGGACCCTGCTGTCAGTTTGCAAAGAGCAAATCATTGTCTTGGCAACAGCCTGGGTTGTTAGTAATAAACCTGAGCTATCAGCCAAATATTTATAATTAATATAAGCCTTCTTGTGGTGATTTGGGAAGTGGCTGATGGGTATTTAAGAACAAGCAGGCTGGAGAAAAGCTTCTGTTTACACACAGGAAAAGACTTTATGAACAGAGCATCATAAACACAGGTGCTAAGGTCAACAATTAATAAATGGACCTCATAAATTGAAAATCTTGTCCAAGTACATCATCATTTAGACAAATCACCAGCCTACAGAATTGGAAAATATTTTTACCAACTACACATCTGATTGAGGGCTAATATCTAAAATGTATAAAGAACTCAAAAAACTAGATATGAAGAAAACAAATCACTCAATTAAAAACTGGGATATGGAACTAAACAGAATTCTCCAAAGAAGAAACAAATGGCTGCAAAACACTTAAGCAATTGACATCCTTAGCAATCAGGGAATTGCAAATCAAAGCTACATTGAGGTTTCATCTTATACCTGTCAGAATGACTAAGATCAACAAAAGATGTGATACCTCATGTTGGTGAAGATATGGAATAAGGGGGACACTCATCCATTGATAGTGGGTATACAAACTAGTACAGTCACTATGGAAATAAGTGTGATGCTTCCTCAGAAGATGGAAATCAATCTACCCCAAGGTCCAGCTATACCACTCATGGGTATATGCCAAAAAAATGCTACACCTTACCACAAAAATATTTACTCAACCATATTCACTGATGCTATATTCATAATATCTAGAAATTTGGGGAAAAAAAAACAAAGATGTCCCTCTACAGATAAACAGGTAAAAAATGTTGCACATTTATAAGATGGACTATTACTTGGCTGTTAAAAATAAAATGAAATCATGAAATTCACAGGTAAATATATGGAACTAGAAAAATCAGTCTGAGTGAGGTAACACAGACTCAGAAAGACAAACATGGCATGTTTTGTCTTATATGTAGATATTAGTTATTAAGTCTTTGATAATCAACTTACAACCCATAAAATCACAGAGGGTAGGTATAGAATAAGGGACTGGGGGGATATAGATAGATCTAGTTAGGAAAAAGGGGATAGACTAAATAGTTATAGATGGATGGGGGGCTGGAACAGGAGGATCACATGGGGAGGGGAAGAAGAGGGGATAAGGGAGGTAATATGGGCAGAAACAACCAAAACTAAAGACCATTGAGAGGCTGTATGGAAACATAATATAGTATAAGTCTCCAAAATTACGTGTGTGTGTGTGTGTGTGTGTGTGTGTGTGTGTGTGTGTGTGTATGCAATCTAAATGAAATCTGCAAGTAATGGGAGGAAATAAAGGCCCCACTGGCCATATATTGTCACCCAAAAAGCTTCTAGCACCGTGACTGGTTTACATCTATGGTTTACATCTAAGATTGAGTTGTTGACCGATGGAGTCTCCTGGGTACCATCAAACTATGCAGGCTGTTGTCAAGACTAGAGATTGCTCTTCACAAACTGTCAGCAAAACCCATTGCAGAAGACATCTAAAGAGCTCATTGAACATGGAAAAGTCAAGATGGCTTCTACATAGTGTGGTGGTATTGTGTTCCTCAAAATATTGTGTACCTTAATAAACTTATCTGGGGTCAGAGACGGAACAGCCACAATATTAAACAGAGGTTAGGCAGTGGTAGCACACGCCTTTAATCCTAGCATTCCGGAGACAGAAATCCCTCTGGATCTCTGTGAGTTCAAGGCCACATTGGAAATGGCCAGGCACGGTGATACACACCTTTAATCCCAGAAAGCCAGCCTTTAATCCCAGGGAGTGGTGGTAGAAAGCAGAAAGGTATATAAGGCGTGAGGACCAGAAACTCGAGGCATTTGGCCTGGGTAGGCATTTTGGCCTGGGTAGGCATTTTGGCCTGGTTAGGTATTTGGCCTGGTTAAGCTTTCAGGCTTCTAGCAGCAGTTCAGCTGAGACCCATTCTGGATGAAGACTCAGAGGCCTCCAGTCTGAGGAAACAAGACCAGCTGAGGATCCGGTGAGGTGAGATAGCTGTGGCTTATTCTGTGTCTCTGACCTTCCAGTGTTCACCCCAATACCCGGCTCAGGTTTGATTTTATTAATAAGATTTTTAAGATTCATGCTACAACATAGGGTCTTCACCACTATAATTTAGCATCTTTGGTAAAAGAAGGTACTCTGATTCTACCAAAACAGAAATATAAACACCAATCCAGCCACAAACTATTTAATTTTGTGATTTTTATACATATACTCAAAATCAATCAACTATCTGAAGTATTTCTGACAGAGACTTTACTCCTTTTGTATTGGTTGTCTTTCATTATGGTGTTTATTGTCTTTGCAGGATGAAAACTTTTAAATTTTATGTAATTTCATTTGAAGTGTTTAAGGGTATTCTCTTGGCTAATAGAAGTCTTTTTCAAAAGATCCTTTCTTTAGAATTTACCTGCACTGATGCCTTTTTACATATATACACTTACACATTATAGGCCAGGATCTGCACATGAAGAAGAGCACATTGTTTTTCTCTTCCTGAATTTGTGCTACCTCACTTAACATTATATTTTTCCATGCCCATCCAGGTCTGATGCTGGAATAGCCAGGAGAGTTAGCATGGGGAATCAGCCAGAGAGAAGAGATAGGCCAATCATGATCAGGAACACCCCGGTGTGACCACTGCACTGAAGAGTGCTCAGGCAGCAATGAAGGGCTTTCAAGTTTCTGTTTCTCAGTAAAACAAAGTCTGCTAGGTAGGCCAGTCCTTGTGAGACCTGGACCATCACCCTAAAATTGGCACAGCCGTTTTGGAGGCTTTGTTTTAGAGATCTAACATCTCTATACCCTCATCCTATTGCTAAACCTAGATGGGAGCTGGATAACTAAAGGCCTCTTGAAGAGATTTGGGGAAACTTCTTTACCTGCAATGTATAAAGGTAAGGACAAACTTTTTAAGCTTGGAAAGTGAAAGCAAATTTAAATTAAATATAAACAAGAAACAAGAATGCCTCAGGCAAAACAATTTACAAGAACATTCTTTAATCAAATAAACATGTGGCTTACTTGTGGTAATAATAAGCATTTCCAGGAGTTGGGATGAGTATGAGACTGACATAAGCTCAAGCCAAACATAATCACAGCAAAGACAGAGGAGTTGGCCACAAAACTCCACTGTTAGGTGAGGCACCATTGTCACATGGTACCTTCTGGGAAATGAAGAGATGTGACCCCTGGTAGGACCACCACACTCCAGTGCAGTCACCACTCCCAGAAGTAGTTTGATAGGATATGATGAGAGAATACTCTTCATTCACTATTGGTGGAGGTGAAAATTAATAAAGTCATGTGGAAATCAATTTAGATATTTTTCAAAAACTTAAAAATAGAACTACCATTATGACTCAGTTATTTCACTCCTGGCCATATACTGAGACAACTCTTTACCCTACCAAAGAAATTTTCACTCTCATGATTTTTTTTTATTATTTTTTAATTTTTTGAAATTATATTATAATTACATAATTATCTGCTTCCTTTTCTTCCCTACACCTTCACATTTATCACTTCTATATTTACTAGAGCAAAAAACTGGAACCAAGCAAGATGTCCATCAACAAACAAATGAATAATGAAAATTATAGATATATATGTAAATATATGAATACTGATCATAAGAAAAATGCAATAAAAACAGTTCATGAAAATTGATGAACTTAAAATGTATATTATTAAGTGAGGTCATGCAATCTCAGGGGGAAAAAATCTCATTGTCTACCTTATATGCATCACTGAGAACATGTGGTAACAGTATAACATGTAGAGAAAAGAACAAGAAAGCCTAAATACTAGGATATGGGGAAGGACTGGATGGAGGTAGTAGACACAAGTTATGAAAGAAGATATAAACCTGATTGTTTTTCTAATTCTAACTCTTTTGCTGGTGGCCATGTCAGAGGAGCAGCAAATGGCAATTGACTTCGGGACATTAGAAGAAAACTCCCTGATGGGTGAATCTCGGTTAGGCAAGGCCCCTGAGACCACAGACCCTGGAACGTCATTTGCTTCTGCTGTGCCCTTACATGCTTGCTGCTGCCATCTTTCTCTGTTATCTGGCATGGTGTGAATGGGTCTGAGGAGATCCCCACTGCCTGTAATGTAGTGTGCTTATCTCACGGAAACAACCCGTTCTACTGGGCATTTTTACCTATGGATTATTATGAAGGTGATTCCTTCCTAAGCTGTACTGTCTAATTGATAAAATAATGTTACTTTAAGTAGAGTTCTGATAATAATAATAATATAAATTAGGAAGTGCCACACTGCTACAACACATGAGTTTCTGTTAAGGAGTCTTATAGACTGTGGCTTAGGTTAATGATTAAGAAAACAATTGAGTCCCTGTTAGCTCAGCTAGCTTAAATTTTTTTAACCTTAATGTTGGGAGATGTGTTCACAGGTTTCCAAGTGCATCACAGCTGAAACAAAGCTTTGAAAATAACTTAAAGTTAGACTAAGATGTTTTTGTCAAATACCTTTTGTAATGAAAAACTCAAGAAGATAATCTAAAGTTTGAGAAAGGCACATAGTTAATGCAGAACTCTTTAAGGTCAGGGAACAAGAACAAAACAGCCCAATTATTATCAGCTGATGCACTTTTCTTGTCAGAATTGGTTGATGATCAAAGGTGTTGATTAGTTCTTTGTGTCCATTTTTGGACTCAATCTCCTGATATAAGAAACTATTTATTAGTGGGTATGCACTCTAAAGATTTAAAGTAGAGTTGACTGATTCTTTTTCATATATAAAAGTTTAGGTTCATGATTCCTTATAAGATTACCTTTCAAAATAAGTAATAAAGTAATTGGTCCTTTCTCTGTAATTGAAAAAGGCAGCCTGCCAGTAAAAGACCTAGCTAAGAAGAATATGTTGCTTGCCCACATGGTTAATCTATAACAAGTTGCTTGGGTATGAATGTATGTGAGTTCTTGGGATAATTTGTTTTTCACCTGTAATACATAAAGTGTTTAATCATGTAAGGTATATGGAAAACCTACTGGTTTTTTACTGTTTGTTTTGTATTCATTATAATCATTCACTTGAAAAACAGAATGTAACAACATTGTAATTCCTATATTGTCTGAAAGATTTTGCTGGGGTATATAAGCTGTAAGGAAAAGAACAGAGGTGGAGTTAAAGAGAATTAAAATGGGCTAGAAGGAAAACATCAAACTGAGATAGTTAAAATGAATTAGAAGGAAAACATCAGGAATGAGAGAGTTAGAAGGAAAACATCAAGGATGAGAGAAGGAAATCACCAGGAAAATAAGGAATAGAGAATGCAAAAGAAGAATAAAGAAAAGATCTGAAGGAAACCATCAAGAGAGTGTGTGAGTGTCTTTTTAACTACCCCTTCAGATTAAAAAAAAAAAAAGTCTAATATGCACTGAAGTTGTAGACTCCTTTCAAGCCCTGTGCTGTCTAGATACAGGCAGCAATACTCTGTCATGGATTTTGTTGTTTTTTGGTTATGGACAAGTGAATCAAAACATATTCATCAGTGAAAGTACAAATTCTGATGTGAATCCCCATAGTGTCATAAAGCAAATTCTGACTGTTCAAGGAGGTTTATAGACTTGGGGTTTGGTTAATGTTGGTGTGTAATTTTTTTCCAGATTTTTTTAAATAATAATGTCAAATCAAACAACAACAAAAAGTACTGATGTTTTGGTAACATGTGTGACAAGACAATGTTGACACTTCCTATCTATAAATTACCCAGAAGTTCCCCCACTGCTGCTTGTGACTGAAGAGCCTTAGAATTTCAGGCCTGAAAAACCACTCCTGGCTGCAAAATGATTTCACTTCAGTACTTTCCCATTTCCTGGATCCCTGAAACGTTACAAAGCTTTCACATGACAAACTGAGTTTGTGCACTTTCTTCCTTCCTAGGTTGGAGCTTCTTTGGCCTCTGGCTTAAAAATGCTTTGTAGTCTGTTTTATATTCCTTCCCAGGTTATAGCCTCTTTGACCTCTGGTTTGAAGGAACTTTTCTGCTCTGCTCTCTTTGCTGTAATGTAATTTCAGAACTTTCATTGTTTACATGGGCAGCACAGCCTCCTAGCAATAGCACCTTGGGCATGTTCTAGCACATTGGTCTAACTATGCTTGTAACCCTGGGGGAAAGAAGAAAATGTTCTCTTTCATGTCATTGAGCGTCCAGGATCAAGGAGCCATCTGCTGTCTCTCCAAGTTTTCCAGGGAACAGATGCCTCTTATATCCAGTGCTGCTTACAAGATTAACACCTAAATGTTAACTGTGTATTATCTCTTCCTTCTGTCTTTGCATATACAAAAATAGTGTTGTTAACTGGAAGGAACTTGACTTTGGCCAGTTCTTGCTGGAATGTAACATTCTGTAACTTTAAGACCTCTTGAGACATGGAGGGTTTGCAAGGGATTTAGGTAAAAAGTGCTTTTTTTTAATCCAAGTGTGAATAAAGGCTGCCTAGAACTTAGAAGAGACAGAAACTGTAATTTAAGAATACATAAGCAAGCATTTCCTTGTTTTTCTCTTTTCATTTATTTATTTTTGTATATTTTCTTAGTATAATGTTTGTGAGAGAAAGACTGAGTTCTCTGATTAGCCCATGCTGGCCTTGATTTCTAGACTCCAAAGTTAAAGGATTATAGGCCTGAGATACAACACTGAAAAAAGACAGGTTTACAGAAACATTCCTGTGTATAAAAGGCCTACATTTTTTCTAAAAAAAACAACTCAAAATACAACTGAGAAATATATTTGTGGTCAGGCATTTTTATCTTCCTCGTTTGTTCTGACACTGACAAATATAACCATTACCATTAAACATACACGAGTAACCCGGAGCAAACAGACAAGCTCGCTTCCTGTCTGACCATTACAGAATTCTTGAATATCCATATAGCTTATGAACATTCTCTGCAACTGATGGGTGGTCAGTCACACATTCGCAGGCTTAGAAGTCATTTAGGATGGACTCCACTACTGTGATCAGCTTTGCACCCCCTCCTATGTTCCTGGCAACACTGATGATAAAAATAAGTATCACCTCTGCCCCTCCTTAGAATTTGAAACTTGTGAAAGCAGGGAGAAAGCACCACACAAGTGCCTCTCCCTCAGCTTTAAAACACCATATGACAGAGAGAACAGGTGAGAAGCAATACTTTGTTGAAGCCCATTATGACAGGCAATTTCCTCCCATAAAGTGTGACTAAGGAAGCAGGGTTTCCCACTGAACCTGGAGCTAACCAATTCTGGCTAATTTAGCTAGCTAGCTCATTCCTAGCTGTCTTTGTCTCCTGGGTGCAGGTATCAGAGACACCTATTGTGCTTGCATGATATTTATGTTGGTTCTGGAGATGTGCACACTGGTCCTAATCCTTGTATAGTCAGCACTTTGTCCACTGAGTCATCCCCCCAGTGCCTGCCTGATTTTCTGACCTCATTCAAAAATTATGACTTTCTTCTCTCATCTAGTCCCTTTCCTTAAAGCTACTAAGATCTCTAGCTTGTCTGCCCCGCCTTTTTTTTCACTCTAAGCTCAATAAACCTAGATTCTTAATTTCTTTTTTTCTTTTTCTTTTTGGTTTTTCGAGACAGGGTTTCTCTGTGTAGCTTTGCGCCCTTCCTAGAACTCACTTGGTAGCCCAGGCTGGCCTCAAACTCACAGAGATCCGCCTGCCTCTGCCTCCCGAGTGCTGGGATTAAAGGCGTGCGCCACCACCGCCCAGCAGATTCTTAATTTCTTTATGAGATTAGTTACTTATAAACTGGACCCTGTGTGACTTATGCACAACTAATGACCTAAAGAGGAACAACATGAAACTCCTCCCAGCAAGAAGGAGGACTTGGACACTTGCCCTGCTCAGAGTAAATTCAGCCCCTGCCCTCATATAAAGCACTCTGTCTGTACTGTAGCTGACAGTCTGCAGCCTTGCCTCCTCCAGGAAGGATCACACTTTCCCTGCACTTCTCTCTGGAGCAGCCACCTGGCCTCAAGGAGACAAGTAAGTGGAAGAGTAGGTGGGAAGTGGGGTGGACAGATAAGTACAAAACAGAATAAACAGAACAGACAATGCTAAATAGAAATTGATGGAAAATTTAAGGGAGCTGTTGGAGAAACAGTAATTATGACATGCTGATGCCACAAACATAATTTGGCACTGACTCTAAAGTTCACATTGCCATCTGCTCCACTGAAAACATGAAATGAAGCTAACCCTGACAAAAACAGACTTTACTGTCTACAAATTCCATCTTCAAGAGTTAGTGATGTGGAAGATTTTTTATGTAAGCCTAAGATAAACAAGAAAACCTCTCACTGGGCAGTCTTCTTCAAACAGAGTTTCTTGTTTTCTTACAGGGTTTAGTTGGACCTAAGACCTTTACCTCTTGAAGTTGCATTTTCTTTTCAGACAAACACATTGCAAGTGACAAGGCAAGCTGAAGTGAAGGGTGGGGAGACATGTGCCTCTCTTTAGACCTTAGCACAACATGCAAAAGAGGTGGGTCAATAAAAGTTGAGGGAAATAACTTGAGATAGAATGCAAAACAATAGTTTCTGCTCCTTCTATCACAGCATGGTAAAGCAGACCTACAGTGAAACCTAGCCATTTGGAGAAATGGGAAGGGAAGGACTATTCCCATGACTTCCTCATTTTCAGAAAGCTTGTAAACATTAATGAGCCAATGTTAAGTCCAAATTTCTGAATACCCTTAAAACTATTACACTAATAATAAATGCAAAATTATAAGAGGATAATGGACACATGTGATAAATCAAAAATAACTTGATTATTTGTATGACCAAATAAAATCAAGACCACATGTAAGGAGAGAGGCATTTTGAAAATTTATTGCAGACAATGGAAAGGGACATTTGCAACAGAAAAACTAATCCAATAGTAAGGTCTATATTATAAACACCTCAAAAGCCATGGAAAAAGAAATCTTTTCTTATGTTTTTAATATTTTGTTGTTATTGTGTTGTTTTTCCATGACGGGGAAAGCATACTTGCCACAGCACACAAGTGGAAGTCAGAGGACACCTCTGTGGACTATGTTCTCTCCTTTTATATTTATGTGAGTTCCTGGGATCAAATCAGGTTGTCAGGCTTATGTGGCAAATACTCACTGAAACATATTGCTGGCCCAGAACAGGATCTTTCTTATACGGGAGAACAGACATGACTAGGAAGAGGCCAATATGGGCCAATCAACTACTTAGAGATTGCTTTCCCTAACTTGACCAAGGAGAGGGAAAGGAAGAGTTAGTTATAGCCTGTCTCTGGTGGAGGGTCAGACAGAGTTCAGGAGCTCCAATGCAGGAAAAACTTAGTTTTCATTGACTATTTGGCTTTTAACCAAAAATCATGAGTAAATAATTATATTAATCTTATATGAAGCAGTGAACTGGAATTTTAATGGGCTATGTGTAGCCTGTCTTTAGTTAAAGAGTATTGGAGCAGACACAGGTCTCTTCTAACTCTTACATAATTATTTGTTTAGTATTTTATTTTTTTAATTCACTTAGGAAGGAAGGTCATTCTGTCAAGAGTAAAACTTTACACTAAGAATCTTACCAAGGCTTTTAGGATGAAACCCAGGGATACAATAGTCCCAAATATCTTGGCTTAGCATCATGTTAAATAAATGTATAGTGGTAAAAAGATACAGGGTTTTATTCTACTTGGCCATGATGGAATGAACACATACAGGTGAACTAATGGTCTTTAAAAGTATCATCAGGGTATTGGCATGGGAGACTTAGAGTCAAAGACAGAGAGAAATGTATGCATAATTGAGCAGTCCTGGTCTGGTTGTGGTTCTATACATCATGGATCCATCAATGTCTCAGCTACAAGAAGTGATCACTCCAGCAATGTTGTCCCATAATTGTTAAATTGTTCATCTGTTCACCCATCACAGAGAATGGAGCATGGCCATCATGAAAAGTTCTCCTCATCTAAGAAGTAATTAGTTTATCCCTCTGAGTTTTCCTCTTCTGGGAGTCAATGTCCCTCAAGAGGAAATGCTAAGGACAATAACTTACATCTGCATTTTCAGCCCAAGTACAGACATGCAATGAAGGTAGAGATGTCAGGCTTTCATCGTACTTCGGTTACTTTGTAGGCAAAAGTGAAGAGTTAATGTTTTCTTAACAAGGGAGGTATCTAATTCCACCAGCACCACCAACTGGGACACAAGTGTTCAAACACATGAGGCCATTAAGGACAATACAGACTCAAGCACACAATAGATGTCTTGATTACCTCCATCTTAGTTAGCAAATATAAATAAAGCTTCAATGTCATCTGTATGCAGATGTTTCTGTGAACATAAGTTTTCATCTTTTTGTAAAAAAATACCAATAAATAAGATTGCTTTGCTCTATGATGAATGTTTAGTTTTGCAAAACCCAAAAAATTTTCATAAATGGTGTTAGACTATTTGAATCCACATGACTTGCTCCACTTACTCACAAGCATTGAGTATTGTCAGGAACGCAGATGTTGTTCAGTTTAATAATAGTAATATTTCATGATTGCTTTCACTTACATTTCCAAAATGACACATCATGTAAAAAAACGTTTCCTAAGCCTATAAGCAATCCATAAATCTTCTTTGTGAAGAGGTTGCTAGAGTCTTTGACCAGTCTTTAACAGTGCTATTCAGTTTCATGCTTTTGGTTTCTAAAGGTTGTGTTTTGAATGATACTACTTTATTAGATATTTTATATTTTCTCCAAGCCTATCGATCAGCTTCCAGTTCTCTTCATTTGGCCTTTTATAGTGCAGTTTTTTTCCATTGAGTGAATGCTATTAGTTAGTTTTCTATCACTGTGACTAAATGTTGAGAAAATAAACTTGGAGGAGGAAAACTTGATGTTGCTTATACTATCTGAGAATTCAGTCCATGATCAGTTGGTTCCATTGCTATGGTTCTGTGATGAGGCACATCACCATAGTGTGAATGTGGGATAGAGTAAAGATAATCAGCTCCTTAGGAAAAAAATACACAGACAGGCAGACAAATAGACCAAAATAGAAGGAAGAAGAAAAAGAAGGAGAAGAAGAAGAAGAAGAAGAAGAAGAAGAAGAAGAAGAAGAAGAAGAGGAGGAGGAGGAGGAGGAGGAGGAGGAGGAGGAGGAGGAGGAGGAGGGAAGAAGAAGGAAGAAGAAGAAAGAAGAAAGAAGAAGAAGAAAGAAGGAGAAAAAGAAGAAAGAGAAGGAGGGGGAAGAGGGGGAAGAGGGGGGAGGAGGGGAGGAGGAGAACAAGAACAAGAACTAAAACTAGAACAAGCAGAAACAGAACACACTGTTCAGAGGCTTGCTTATTAATGACCATTGTCTTCCAATTTGGCCCCACATCCTAAGACTTACATCATCTCCTACTAGGAACACCAAATGAGTCATAAGTCATTTAGCATGTCACTTTGAGTGGCAGGTTAGAAACAAATTGTAACACTAACCAATCAATGCTTTATTCCATTTGATCTGTATCTAAAATGTTATAATCATACCAGGATTTCATCTAGGATTTCTTCTATTTTACTTTTGAAGAGACTGGAGTGTTATGCTTTACATTTAAGTCTATGTATATTCCATTTAAACTTTTTTCTCTTTTTCTTTTTTTAAAAAATGATTTATTTATTCTTATTTTTATGTGCATTGTGGGGCATTTACCCACCAACCCCACAACTCCCCAGAGTTTTGAGTGTGAGCAGCAGGAAATATTAGATAGAAGGATTTAGATTGCAGAGACAAACAGATAGAAAATAAAGGATAGCCTCGAGAGGGCCTGGAACCTGTTCTAATGGGCCCTGACTGTCTCTGCCCCAGAGTATTTATAGAGATGCCAAGGGGTGGAGCAAAAGACCTCCCCCCAGCACAGCCAAGTGCAGACCATTTCAGACACCTGCACTCAGGCCCATGGCCCTAATCATCCTCTATGCGGACCTGCTGGGTAAAGCCACGAGGAACCTGAAAACGGGCTCCCACAGGTCCCCCTTTCTTAATATATAAAAAATAACTCATTAATAGCTTACAGCAATCTCCATAGCTGTTATACCTCCCAGTATGGGAGTAGAGGACGATAAAGATGGCATTTCTCTTTTGGATTAGGTCCAAGGTGACTACAGCAATCTTAGCTGCCTCAAGACCTTTCTAAACCAAAAACTGAATGCAATCACAAACTTAAAGAATCCCTTAGCTTCATCATTACCATTAACAGGTTAATATAAATATTGCTATACATAGTCACAATTCTCCCCATCTTACAACTCAAAGCAAACTCTTAACAGAACCATTTGAACTAGCATATATGGTGCTATATCTAGTTAACAATTTTCTCAGTCTTACAACTTTAACTCTTAATCATTTGAATTTTCTTGCTAACAGAACATAGGAAAAACTTCTGATGTATTCACATCAAACTTAAATATTACCTTAACTCCACAAAACCAGGGTTCATTAATACCAATAGGTTAAACATAATTTCTGCAAACATAATTCAACCTTAATTCATTCATACCTCCTCCTTTTCTTTATAACTTTTAAACACAATCTCAAACCTAGTTAGAAGAAAACCCAAATTCATACAATTCCTACAAACCCATATTGAAAAGCAATATTTTCAATCTAACCATTAACACTTTGAAAACTTTTAGCAAAACATCCAAAAGCAGTTTCTTAATAAAACTCTTTACACTTTAAAAGTAGTCTCTTAGTATACTCCATTTGCATTTCTTACTCACAAAACATGACATTAATGCACTCAAACAATTTTTTAAATTAAATAGGCTAAGGAATATTATTTCTCCCTTTTCTTTATAAATTTTTTAAATAAAATGTCAAGCCTAGTTAGAAAACCCAAACTTTTCCGTTTAAACAGTTCCATTTGTAACACAAAACCAGTTCCATAAGTAATTCCATTTTTACATAAACAGTTCCACAAAACAATTGCATTTTTAACACAAAAACAATTCATGAATCACCAGCATATATGCATACACAAAATTGCATCTTGACTCTAGGTAGAAACAATAAATTTCTTCATTTAAACAGTTCCATTTTTAATGCAAATAACTCTAGAAAACAGTTCCCAGGTCATGACTACTATAAGTAAATTCAAAATTGTCCCATTGCAATGAAATCTATTGTTCATTTCATTAAGTCCCCAAATTCAAATGATAAATTCTGGTACTAGCCTTTCAAATATGAAGAAATCCATAACCAAAATCTTTTTGTAGTTTTATCTCATTATTTTAAGTTCAAAAAGTTCAAAAAAGTAAATTCTGGTATCAGGCTTTCACTTCCAAATATGAAGAGATGTTTTACAACCAAAACTTTTTGCAGTTAACAATTTTAGTTCAAACAAGCATCTCTGCAACTTTTATTCTCAAGCCAGAGACCTTTTCAGGTACAGTAGTATTCTAAATCACACCGTTTTTTGATGTTAGCTCAGGTTTTTCTGTGTTGCGTTGATTTTCCCACGGATCTCAGCTGCAGATGCCTTCTTGTGCTTGTTCTGGCGTCCACCATTCTTAGATTCTTAGCATCTTCTGGAGCTTTTGAAAACCGCTCAGACTGCCTGCTTTGTAGTCTGTTAGGACACTCACTAACTTCTGTATCTCAGGGTTTGTTTGTTTTTTCCCATATACATTAAGCATAGATTCACACTCAATATTTACACTGTTTCACAAACTCACATGTAACATATCTTGCAAAGCATTTAGATTACATTCAACATTTATACTTTTTTACAAACTCACATATAACGTATTAACATTTACTTATTTATACTCCTTAAGGAGACTATAGAACTACTTTAGCAAATATATTTCTTATTTACTTCTTATACACTTCTTATATTCATTCCATCTTCTTTTTTTTTCTTTTTTTTTAAGATTTATTTATTTATCATGTATAGTGTTCTGCCTGCATGTCTGCCTACAGGCCAGAGGAGGGCACCAGATCTCATTACAGATGGTTGTGAGCCACCATGTGGTTGCTGGGAATTGAACTCAGGACCTCTGCAAGAGCAGCCAGTGCTCTTAACCGCTGAGCCATCTCTCCAGCCCTCCATCTTATTTCTTAAACTTACATTTACAACTAGCATCTTTTCTTACAAGCTTATAACTACATATCCTAAGACTACCTTAGATACTTCTTGCAAGCTTATATTCTTAAAGGAACTCTATAGATCTATTTTACAAACTTATATAGGGCTACATTAGCATATATTTAACTTAGCAAACACCTAAAGATTTCTTAAAACAGATCTAACAAGAGAATAATTTCTACAAACTCACATATCTTATTTCATCTTTTTCTACTTCTTACTCTGAGTTATTATCATGATCTTTATTAGAAATATTCTCTTAACTAGACAGGAAGTATGCACATCATTTCTAAAGTTTAGAGTTTATAGTCAGCTTTGCTATACAACACTGGGATTTAGTGAGTGTTGTCGTTATAGAGTTGTGATACTTGTTTCTAGTGGACTGTAACATTCTCGGGACAAAGCCACACCCCAAAGCCACACCCACACTCTGAACTGGCAGAGATGCACTGTCAGCGGCAAATGTTTTTAACTAGAGGCTGTCCTTTCACCCCAATTCATAAATAGCTCCCCTAAGTGCTTCAATTCAGACAAACATTTTTATTACAGCAGTACTTTCAGTTTGTTCTACTGAAAAACTTCACTTTACACTGAGGATGAAATTACCGTATTTAGCTGCTGTAAACTTCTTTGCCAAATACTGCACAGCTATTAGGTGGTATAAAGTATTTTTCTAAAGGAGCTAGTAAAGCCAAAAGTGGCACAGTTCTGAACTCTATTTCCTCACTGTTTGCATTAACCAGTGACAAAACCTCAGAAACACTAATCGAGCCATTTTCATTCTGGTTCCTTTATAGGAACGTCATTGGAGCTGACCCTTCCTTTAGTTCCACGCTCCTTACCAGACACTCTGGTAACCACCGAGCTCCATTCTCCTCTTGTGAAAAAACACAAACATGTTCTCCTCGACCCCATATTAAAACAGAATCAGGACTCTTCCATAATCCCGAGCAGGGATCTTTCCATTTCACTTGAGCAAAAGTCGCTTGGGTGCCACTGTGCCAAAATCTATCTGCGGCAGACTGCTCACTGACATCCATGTTCAAAAAATTCAGAACAAAAAGAGTATGATTTAATGCCTTATGTGGCGATTGAGGGTAAATTTCTTCCTTTTTTACTTTTATTTTTTGAAGTTGTATTTTAAGACTGCTATGAGCCCTTTCTATAATACCTTGTCCCTGAGGATTATAAGGAATACCTGTTTTATGTATGATTTCCCATTGGGTACAAAACTGTTGAAATGCCTTACTACTATATCCAGAACC
>CABHPQ010090690.1:1104-14247 GCA_902168405.1 Peromyscus aztecus
GAGAGAGAGAGAGAGAGAGAGAGAGAGAGAGAGAGAGAGAGAGAGAGAGAATTGTTGCTTTCCCGAACCTAAAAAAAAACCCCCGCACACAATTCACATATCATAAGGTTTACCCATTCCAAGTGTATAGTCATTATCTATACTCACAAAGTTGTGTAAATGTCACCACTCTAATTCCCCATCTAACGAAGAAATCCTCTAGGAGTCCCTTCTCACCCTTCTCCAGCCCGGTTACCTTTTAATTAGAGCATTATGGGACATGGAGACATCGTGCTTTGGCAGAAGACAGCATGCAATTTAAAACACATTTTACTTCTTGTAGACTCTGAGTTACACAAGTCAGCCCAGTGTCACAGAGTTCTCTAGCACAGCTGGGCTCCTGTATACAACAGTATCTAGTGCAAACAGCATCCTGGAGTGAATATCTCTGGCACTCTGTGCACCACCTGGTACACAGAAACCACCATAAACATGCTAATGAGTTCAGGGGCAGCGTGATTGGGAGAGACAGAATTCGGGGAGTGAGGACAGACTCCCAGGATCCAGGTTTTCTCCAGAAGTCCCCAGTGGAAAATCCCTTCTCTTCTGTGCAGGCCAAGTCCCAGATTTGAAACACAAAGGTGTCCTTGAGAAGATGCCTCCTCGTTAAGACCGGAACATACTCCTAGCCCCTCTCCAGAGAGAAGCTGTGGATGAAAACCAACTCTGAAAAGCGTCCTCCAATGCAAAGGGAAACCACAGTGTTGGCTGTAGTCATTTCGAAGTGGACTCTTTCCTTTTGTTCCTAATTCTGTTCTCACAGGGCATTCCATTATCAACGATGTTTGTTTACTGACCAGACCAGCATCAACACCATGGAAGGGCTCTAACCCACTGGGTTGTCTCATGATGGTGAAGTTGTCCCTCCATGCTCTACGGAATGTAAGACTTGGGTCAATATGGGACTTCATGCAAAGTTTACAGGGGACACTTGAGAATGCAAATCTGGTTTTGGAATCCACACTTTGGTGATGAGGCCAACACATTTTGTATGAAGAGCTCATCCTGAGAACACTGTAGCAGGGGACCCATCCGCAGGTGCGTTTGGAGTCTCGGAGGGAGAAATCGTGTAGCATTCAGGGCAGGTGGTCTGGCTTCTGGCGGTCAGCTGGAGAATGAGCATGGAGAGCTGCAGACTGCAGGGCTCTGGCCCCAGTGGGAGTTCCCTGGGTATAATAGCTGGGGGCAGTTTAGCAGAAGTGAGCAGCGTGGAAGAAACACGCTAACTCACATCCAAAAGCAGGTTAGATTTTGTGTTTTCAAGTGTTCCCGGTGAGCTTCACACAGCTCCCATGTTGTTGAAAGTCTTGCATCTTGCAGAGCAGGGACAACCTCACAGTCACAGGAGGGATTCTTCCCAGAGAGGCCGGAAGCCGCTCTCCCCTAGACCAGGAGGGCAGCTCCACTCAGGGCCCTGCGGCAGGATGGAGCTGGGCATGACCTCCAGCTGCAGGTGTGGGGATTCAAACTTGCTAGGCATTGTAAGTCTGGTTCTCCCTGTGTGTTCCCAAGACATTTTCAAGTACAAGACCCAGGACTGGAGGAATTGCTTCCTTTGTGGGTGATTGACTCCAGCAGCCAGCCATTTAGCATGGGACATCAGAATATAGCCTTTGGAACAAGACTGGCATAAATTTGCTGTCCAACTTTCCCACCATGGACACTGTGGATGTGGAGTTTTATTGATTCTTTGAGAAGAGGCTGATGATTAACATTGGCTGTGAGATTCATGAAATATCAATGTGTAGAGGAACCCTTGGGGATCATTAGAAATGTAAAGCACACAGGAACTTGCTGGAATGCATTCTTTGGGTTGGGCAAACTGTTCCTCCCAGAGAATAACTAGGAGTTCTAAGGTGTCTCCCAAAAATATAAATAGAGAGGAAATACTCTGGAGCATCCAGAATGTTGACCTTCAACAAGACAGACAGCCTGGACTCTGTTCAATGTCGTGGAAGACAAAAGAAACCAGAAGAATGGGCTTGTATGGTAAATGGAATTAAAAAGGAAAAATTAGGTCCATGTAGGGACAAAAGCTTACTTGGTATCTGACCTCCCAGGGCCTCTGTGTTCTTCTTGGTTACACAACATCAATGTTGTCAATGGCTCGCAGTAACGGGTCAGAAGCTGAATCACTGTGTCACATAGAAACAGAGCAACAAACTCAAGCACACAGCACACGTGGCAGCTCTGGCTCAGTAGGTTGGGGCGGGCCGGGATGCAATAGATTTTATAAGTCCGTAGATGATGAGGGTGCACACATCTATTAGAAAATCATGCCCCAGTTGATGTCACACAGGCTCCTTCCAAAGGAGAGGGCCTTCAGTGGCTTCCAGATCACCCCAGAGGTTCAGGAGAGCAGCCCTGAAGTGGCTGACTCAGTACTGGAGTCATGTACTTCTGAGTCACTGGAGTGACTTGTACCCCTCTGTTGGCACAGCCTAGATGTGGGCCCCCAGCTTTATCCCAGGGAGAGTGGTTTTCACATTCCTAGGTTGGCCCCTGCTTTATGAAGAGCCCTTTAGACTGGAAAGGTTTCAGAGAAGGAGAAATAGCCAGAGGTAGGGGTGGGATGTGATGAGTGGGTTGGATTTAAAAGAAGGCTGTCTGAAGGGGTGGAAGGTCAGCTTGCTGCTCCTGTCTCTGAGTGCTGAGTCAGGAGGATCCACTGGTTTCATAACCTGACTCTGGGTTTGTCTAAATCACACCCTTTCCAGGAAACCTCGACTTGACCCAGATATGTACTCTTGTCTGCTAAACACCAGGCCGATCTTGTTCAAAAACAGTGACTTAAAGCTCTGAGCATTTTTGAGCCCTTTTCTTCCTTAATACTTCCATAGGCTTCATACCTTGTTTCTTCTGAGGTTCACATCTTCCATTATTGCAGCCCAGTAGGTAACGGGCCCAGAACTCATCATCTCAAACACCTTCTGGGCCCTGATTTGGTGGTGAGGGGGAAATCCCAGAGGAAGGGGCTGTTGATGGGTCAGGAGGGATGGGGCCTTTGACTGTGGTCCTGTGTGAGACACAGCTTTCCAGCACTGTGATGGGCCCAGCCAGTAGAGCCAACATTTCATAACATTGAGTATGTGAGGTGGGTCATCCAATACCTGGGGTCTGGTGTGTATTGCATTGTTTATTGCATTATTTGGATAAAGGGTCTTCACAGGCACAAGTAAGTTAAGATCTCCAATGCCCAATGTCCTTGTAAGAGACACAGAAGGAGATACAGATGGCATGTGCTCATGGAGGGTAGAGGTTGTCATAAGGAGTCCATGGATACAAGGAATTCCTACATTATTTCCTACCATCTTGTGGAGGCCACTCCACGCATACATCTTTTGGAAGACTTGTATCCTTCCAAAGCATCATGCTTTCTAATGTTAGATGCAATCCAAGTTGTGTTGCCAACACACACACACACACACACACACACACACCCCTAACGAGGAAGCTATAAACACAGAGGCTGGGCTCTTAGAGGAGGGCAGAGGATATGTGGGGAGTAGGGATGCTTAGACAAGAACACAGACCCACTCATCATCAACTGTCTCCTTCCTCACCCACATCACTTCTACCCAGACACTGGAGTTCAGCCAGGGTTCTGCTTTGTCGACCCACATTGCAGGAGGGCTGTCCATTGACACGCCCCACACCAATCCCCACTCCCCTCACTGTCTTCACAAGTGTCTGAGTATCAACACATCATCTTACACATCAACAGGGCCCCTCATTTGGCTCCTGCACTGGACGCCACACCAGTAGCTTTAAGGTCCCCATCATTTCATTATTTGCTTTGCCATTCTCTCTGTCCAAACTCTCAAACCCAGGCTGCTCTGACTTATCCAGCCTCAGCCCTTACCCCCACCTGATCACAGGTCTGCAGTGCATACCTCTATTACCTCCTGCACCGAGACTTCATGCTTCCCTCATGAACTCCCTTCTATGAAGATGGATTTATCAAGATGATGTGAGCCATCTGTGAGTTCTGGCAGAGCACCCTTGTGACTTTCCCATGCCCCTGTCTCATGTGTGCAGAAGTGAACTCTGGGATATGACTGATGACAGTGGCTCCTTTCTCACAGAACAGCCTTCAACACTCTAATACTGCTGACAACATATTGTTAGCATTCCTGAGAGTAATAATTCTAAATTTATCCTGGGTGAATTTTCACAGTGACCTTGAATGTGTCTATAACAGAATCCTAATTTCCAGAGATGCTCGGATTATGCATTTGTCATGGTTTATCTCTTAACCTACAAAGCTGACATGCCTGTGAAAGGTATCTTCTTTGGATTTAACTTTTGGTAGAAAGGCAGAACCATGTAACACAAAAATTTCTAAAAAAAATTATAAAGAGGCAAGTCATGATGTCAAGGGTGGCAGATCTACAACTACCTTATCTTTTTTTAAAAGAAAAACTCTTGGCCAGTTTCATTATGACCTTTTGTGGAAGGAATCCTGGAGCTTTCTCTACATTTTATGGTGACATTTCAGGGAAGGTCGTTCAAGATGAGCCAACACTGGCCTCCCTATGCCTCCACCATCCACGCTGCAATGGAACTCCAAATTTATCTTATTTCCCCAACCCCAAAGTTCAGACACATTCTCTCTACCTCTTTTTCCATCCACCACAGTGGGATGCTCCAGCCATGTGCCCTGATGTAGAGAGTCAGATGAGACACCGGTTGGGCACATTGCTCTTGCAAAATAGTAACCACAGAGAAAAAAATAGTTAAAGAAGACAGACAGCAGCCTATTCCCAATTATAGAGAAGGGCCATCTTGACTTCAGACTCAGAGTTCAAGTGACATGTAATTGGAAGCTAAGCACTACTTTGCAAGAATGTGTGCTCGTGTGTCAAATACAGAACATCCTTTTGGAGACTTTGGAGCTATGAGCCATCAGGGGGACACCACAAGACCTAAAATAATAATTTCACTGTGAATCATGGGAAGTTTCATTCTCAAAATAAAATCTCCCCAGCCATGATGTCATTTAATTACTAATTAAAGCAATTATATCCTCATCTTGTAATGTTCTAAAAATGTTATTGTTACAGCCCTAAAGCTGATGGCATTCATTGGATCACACTGGATGACAGCAGGGTTCTGGGATCGACAGTCAACATTGGCACTCGAGGCAAAGAGCCCTCAATGCATGCTGGATTCCCTTGGGGTGCTGGAGGTGGTTGCTGGGTGAGACAGGATGACATACACTCCCTCTCCCCTCCCCAGGCCCCTTCCCGAGTTCTGTTCCTCACTCTCTCCTCATGCCCAGAGCATTTTGTTCACATTCATATTTTGTGGTTTGTTGATTGATTTCCCCTCCATCTTGGAGAAAGCTCGAACTCTCATCCATATTTGGTGTTTGTGGGTCATGTTATTTGTTATCAGAGTCCCTGGCTGTGTTAAGATGGTCTTTCTTTAGCTCTAGTTCTCGTTCTCTCTCTCTCTCTCTCTCTCTCTCTCTCTCTCTCTCTCTCTCTCTCCCTCTCTCTCTACCTCTCTCTCTCTACCTCTGTGTGTGTATGTGTATGTCTGTATAAATGCACATATTTGAGTATGTATGGAGGACAACCTCGGTGATATTCTTCAGGGGCCATCGTTGTGGTTTGAAAGAAAATGGCCCCCATAGACTCATAAGGAGTGGCACTATTAAGAGGTGTGGACTTGCTGGATTAGGTGTGGCTTTGTTGGAGGAAGTGTATCACTGGGGACAGGCTTTGAGGTCTCAGATGGTCAAGCCGGGCCCAGTGTGATATTGTCTTCCTGTTGCCTATGGATTCAGATGTAGAACTCTCAGCTCCCTCTCCAACACCATGTCTGTCTGCATGCCACCATGCTTCCCCACCATGATAATGGACTGAACCTCTGAACTGTAAGCCAGCCCCAATTAAATGTTTTTGTTTATAAGAGTTGCCATAAATGGTCATGGCGTCTCTTCACAGCAATAAAACCCTAACTAGGACAGCCATCCACCTATTTTGTTTTTGAGTTACAGTTTCTCACTCTCTGACACTTGCTGAGTAGACTAGGCTGACTGGCCAATGAACCCCAGGGACCCACCTGTCTTTTCCTACTCAGTGTTGTATTACGGATGTGTGCCATCACACTTGACTTTTGTTTACATGGGTTCCGGGCTTTGAACTCAGGTTGAGGCAATCCAAAGACTGAGCCATCTCTCAGCTTTCTAATTCGACTTTGTATGGAAACCCACAGGGCTTCCAGGTGAGAGCCTGGTCTGTATGCTCAGAAGAAGAGCAAGTCAGAACAAATTTGAATGGAGGGTTTAGGGATAGACCAGCATGGTGGAGAAACATCCAGAAGGAGAAATAGTTGCACCGTGAATGGATTGGTGGTTGTTCCCTGTGTTCTCCCCTCCACCCACCCATCAGGATGACAAATGGGTCCACCATACTCCTCCTGCAGAGGAGTAGGCTCCTCACAAGGGAACCCTGAGTGGGCTGGGCTGGGGCTGATCTCCAAAGTAATGTACGTTTTTATTACCGACTTCTTGACAAGTTTTATATGTATTCATAATGGCAGATAATGTGAGTAATGTAACCTGTGCTCATAATTCTTCTGAGGTATCTGTTCTCCAAATATTGTTTTATCCAGAGGGTGCCACCTTCAAATACTTGAAGCAACTTCTGAAAGGGCCGGGTCGTCAGATCTCGGAACAAAGCATGGATTGTGGTTTGATGCCGCAAATGAACCCAGTCTTCTGCTTTCTTTGCTTCATTCCACATTTCTTGGTTGGCTGTTTCTGTGCCTGGCCACCTATTTGCTTATCCAGAAGCATGCAGACTTCTGGCTGCCCCATCCATCCACATCTACTTGCTTGGAAATTTCTATCAAATA
Source organism: Peromyscus aztecus (assembly GCA_902168405.1). Classification (NCBI taxonomy): domain Eukaryota; kingdom Metazoa; phylum Chordata; class Mammalia; order Rodentia; family Cricetidae; genus Peromyscus; species Peromyscus aztecus. The sequence continues at coordinate 8,008 of CABHPQ010090690.1, forward strand.
ACAGCTTTAATAGACTCTACATTGATATTCAGACAAAATAAACCTTGAGGTGCCTCTTAGGGCTGGGAAACGTCTACTGTTTAAGCCCAGACAGTAAATATTGTAGGTATGGAACCACAGGATGCCATTACAGCTTTTAAACTTTGTCCCCAGTGATACACGGATGATCTATCTGCGTTCCAGCAAAGCTTCATGTACAGACAGTTGGTGGGTGCACTTGGTCGAGGCTACAGTTTGCTAGGTCCTCCACTGGGTACTGAATTTGGAAATGGAGGCCGGCCATATGTTCAAGGCCTCACATCTAGCAAAGTCTACATTATGAAACTGCCATTTGGTAAATGCTGAGTGTGCCAAAATAATACACAGCTTGGTCATCAGGTTCTTGGGGGGCTTGTAAGTATTTGTAAACTCATAGTGGGAGGTCAGGTGAATGAAATGTCCCCCGACCAGCATGCCTCTGAGATGCCTGTGAGCCCAATGCTGTTCTACCCAGAGCATGCTGCTATCCAGATGAGGCCAGAGCCAGGCTGCTTCATTTATACAGAGTTCATTACTTCCCTGTGAACACTTCGAGTCAGTCATCTTCCACAGTACCCTGTCTTGATGATGGTTGCCTTGTAGCAACTCTTGGAAACAGCTGGTGTGAATCCTTGAACATTCTTCTTTTTTTCTAGTCATTTTGGTAGTAATTCATTGGTCTTTCTGTATGATTTTTAGAACACTTTGTCACTAAGAAATGTCCCCAGTGTTTTGATAGTGTAAAACTTACTGTCAAGGGGCTGGAGAGATGGCCCAGCAGTTGACAGTGCTTACTTCTCTTGAAGAGGATCCGAGTTCAGTTCCCAGCATCCTCCTCATATAACTCATAGCTTCAGGGGATCTAGCACCTTCTTCTGTCCTGGGTGGTGCCTGCCCATATGTATTACATGCATACACTTAAGAAAAAATAAAAGAAATCTTAAAAATAAATTAATACATTATCAAGTGAAAAGAATTAGAACCTTATCATATTAAATTTTCAAGTTCACAGACACAGAACATTCCTGTAATTACTTAGAAATTTTTTGATTTTTTTTCTATCAATGTGCTATGGCTTTCTGTATTTAGATCTTGTATTTTGTTAGATCTATGCCTAAGTACTTAGGTCTGAGGGAGGCTCTCACTGTTGCTGTGGGATGTCTTACTGCATGCTGTGAATATGTGTTGCTCCCATTGGTTGATAAATAAAGCTGCTTTGGCCTATGGTAAGCTAGGATAGAGCCAGGTGGGAAATTGTAGCTGGAGTTTTCTCCAGTCCTTCCTGGGGACTGGAGAAAGACAACCACATCAGGAAATCCAAGCAGAGATACAGGAGAAGAAGGACAGAGTCTGGGAGAAGCCATCCAGCCACCAAAGGAGCAAGATACCAGCAGACCAGTAATGCCATGGCCACGCGACAATACATAGATTAGTAGAATGCGTTAATTTAAGTAGTAAGAGCTAGTTAGTAATAAGCCTGAGCTGTTTGGCTAAGCAGGTTGTAATTAATATTAAGCCTCTGAGTGATTATTTTAGACGCGGCCACAGGATGGGGCTGGACAGAAGTGCCTCTGATGGCTTCATGGTTTGTTCCTTTCACCTCAGGTCTGAACTGTTCACTGTGGCTGTATCAGTCACTTCTTTTGTCCCTGTGAGCTAATCACGGACCAGAAGTAACACAAGGGAGAAATGGTTAATGCTGGGTAACAGGTTGAGGAGACACAGTCTGCCGTCCTGGAGAAGGCATGAGGATGGGCACATCTGGGACAGAGGTGACAAGCTTTTGACAAAAACCCAACACCTTTTCTCGATTAAAAACCCTGAAAGAACTCAGAATAGAAGGAACATAGCTCGCATAATAAGGATATGCATGACAAATCTATATCCAACATTCTATTAAGTGGGGGGAGGGGAGCATTGCCATTAAATCAGGTATAAGAAAAGGTGTTGACTTTCTCCACCCTTCAAAATAGTGCTAGAAGTCTTAGCTAGAACAAAAGACAAGAGAAGGAAAGAAAAGAGACACAAACAGGAAGGAGTCAAAGCATCCCTTGTGTGGATGGCAAGGCTCTTACATGTCAGAGACCTTAAAAGCCCCACCAGAAAACTCTTAGCACTGTTCTCTGGTCTCACACAGAAGCCAATCCCGAGTGAATTAAAGACCTTAACATAAGACCTGACACTCTGAAATTGCTAGAAAAAAAATAGAGAAACACTTCTTTAAAATAGGCACAGGTAAGGAATTTCTAACGAAGACTCCAGCCACTCAGGAAATATGGCCAATAGCTGATAAGTGGGACATCATGAAATTCAAACTTGGGTATATCAAAGGAAACAGTTAAGTGAGTGAGAAGACAGTCTCGGAACAGGAGAAAAGTCTTTACCATCTATACATTTAACAGGGGATGAGCAGCCACAATACAGAAGGGACTCAAAACATTAAACAAGAAAACGACTAACTCAAATAACATGCTAAGAGGGGCTGGAGCGATGATTCAGCAGTGAAGAGCACTTGCTGTTTTTGCCGATGACGGGGATCAGTTCCCAGCATCCACACAGTGACTCAAAACAATCCGTAACTCCAGTACTAGGGTTTCGATACCTTCTTTTGACTTCTATAGGCACCAGGCACACATGCGGTACACGTGCATACATGCAAGCAAAACACTCATACACGTAAAATAACTTACATAAACGTAAACAAATTAAGATGGGCTAAGAAACCAACCAGAGTTCTCCAAAGAAGACATGATAAATATATTTTTAAACCTGTTCAACCTCCTTAGCCATCAGGGAAATGCAAATTAGCACCAGTCTGTGATCCCATCTCACCCCTGTCCAGATGGCTGTCGTCAAGAAAACAAACAGCAACAAAATGCTGGAGAGGATGAGATAAAAGAGGAACCCATCCACTGTTGGTGGGCGTGTGCGTTGGTCCAGCCATTGTGGAAGTCAATGTGGAGATTCTTTGAAAATCTGAAACGAGAACTACCATGTGACCCAGCTACACCACTCCAGGGCGTGAACCCACAGGGGACGCTACAGTATCCTGCTGAAGGGATACTGGCTCATCCATATTTATCGGTGCCCTTTCCATGAGTGAGGAAATGGCATCAGCCTGGCTGTCCATCAACAGACAAATGAATAATGAAAATGTGGTCTGCATTCTCAATGGAATTTTACTCAGTCATAAAGAAAAATGAAATTATTCAATTTGTGGGGAAAATGGGTGGATCTGGAAAGTATCATCAATATTACATTAAGTGAGGTAACCTAAGCTCAGAAAGATGAATACCACACGTCCTCTCTTCAAATGCGGATCTTAGCGTCTAATTTTTAAATATGCGTATCTGCGTGTGTGGACAGAAGTGTGTAGATGCTAGAAAACTAGAAAGGGGCCAGTGAGAGGGGAGCAAAAGAGGCTTGAAGGAGCGGCAGGGAGGAAGTAAATAGGAACATGGTCACGGAAGGGAAGGTGAGACCCTGGGGGTGGAAGGGCTTGGGTGTGAAGGGAGACAGGGAGATGCTGGAATGGATGGATACAGGGAGAGCAATCAAAACCTGAACGTGTGGAAGTGCAATAATGTGCACGAAAAAACAAGGAAGAAAGGAATCCTGCCTTTAGACTGTGCTCAATTATTACAAATAAATAAGATGTAGTTATATCACTTACAAATAATATAAAACGACACACAGTATTTATGAATCTTCATAATTCTTCAACAAGTCACAAAACATTATTACAATACTATTATTAGTATTACTGGAATATTAGAATCCTGTCAAGTTTCTGTTTGGGTCAATAAAAACTAACAGGAGGAACAGTAAAGATAAACTAAAATGATTTTAGGAGAGGTTCTGGGATTTATAAGGGAGCTCCTTGCAGGTGGGTCACGGGTGGGCGGTGTGATAGTGCTGGGTGGGGATGCAAGAGTCTGCTCTTGGAGGTGGGTCGGGGCTGGGGATGCTCTCAGTGGGGAAATGTGTCAGTGGTGGCTCCCTATCTGGATTAGTCGTCTTCGCAGGGGCTGTACCCCAGTGTCTGCAGAACCCTCTGATGGCTGACATGTCATGACTGTAGCATTCTGATCTCCAGGGAGGGTTGGATGAAGGCGGCCCAGGACCTGGGCACTGGGGCATGGAATCACAGGCTCTTCGAATATACAGATTACGGTTTGAGTTCTGGAGCAAGTACTGCATTGGATCTGAGGGCCAATCGGAGCTCTCAGTCTTAGGCTTGATCCAGGAAGGGGCTGTGAGTCCACTCTGGATCCTAGACCCCTTTCCCTGGATCCAGGCCCCCTATAATCCCATATGCCCTTGCTGTTTTGTGTCCAGACATCCTAATGAGCCCCTGGCAAAGTCCACATGTGACATCTGGAGCATCTGGACATCCTAGAGAACCCTATACCCCTCTCAGTGGTCTGTCTTCATCGCGCCTAGCCCTCTTTCTCTTAAGCCATGCTGGCATGAGCCCCAAAGTACCCAGTTTCTGCCAGGAGCTGCTTTCTAGTCACAGCCAAGATAACTCAGGTCTCATGACCTTGCCCGACATGGTTCCCAGCTTCTCCGCTCACTTGAGTGACTCCTCCCATAGTCATCCACTATAGGACCCCAAAGAGGTGCTCCCTTATCCTCAGAAATGTCTAGACTTACTCCTCTCCTTTCACTCCCCTCAGGGTCACTGGTAGCACAGGGACTTTTGGGCACGTGAGGGAATTTGGGCTTTAAAGGAAGCCATATTGACTGAGAGGGATGGTTAGTAGGGAGAGAACTAGAATGAAAGAAGGAGGAAGTCTGTGAGATGAGGGGGTGGTGCTCTGTGCCCTGCACCATAAACTATTACCTGGGAAATCTTAGGCTGAGGAGAAAGAGACTAGGGTGGGAAGAGACCCTGCTTCCTTGAGGAAAGCCGGGAGGTATGTAAATCGGGGCTCGTGTCAAGCTGCCCTAGTGAGCAGCTGGGCACTCCTTGGTGGGAGATGAGGTTTCTCCCCCACTCCTGCCCCATGACTCCAATGGAAGCCTCTTGTGGTGGGTGCATCAGCCTTCTAAGTCTGTCTATCTTAGTCTCTCTTTCTGTGTTGCAGGGCGTCACCACTTCTGCTCTCTCTCCTGAGACTGGACCAGCAGCTGCCCACGCCCTGCCTCGGGCATCTCCTGAGACCTTCGTCTTCTCTCCTTGAGAGTAGGAAGTGGTTCGTGTGGTTGAGATTGTCCAGTACATCCCCATTGCTCTCATAGGTTCTCCTCTGGTTTGCAGTCTGGCCTGGCCTTGCCAGGTCCCTCTGTGGAACATCCCAGGCCAACCCTGCCTGGTGTTAAGTCCCAGGCTGCCATAATGTTGAGAGGAGCAGGCGGCAGGTAGGCTGAACCTCTCGGGCCATAGCTGGCTGGGTTACAGCAGCACCTCTTGTCTTCCAAACTAGAGAGCCCTGGCCAGGATCCCGCAGAGTGCGCGTTCCAGGATGCCGCAGCCTCAAGCACCTCGCAGAGTGGCCATGTGGCACTTAACCAAGGGCATCAGCTGGCTGAGCATCTGTTTCTATAAGATTCTGTCTTCGGTTTCACTCAGAGAGCTTTCCTAACCTAATTATGTGTGTCAAGTCTGTGGCTGTAATCACTGCTCCTCCGCTAACCTTCCTGAGCGGTCACATTTAGATGGCTTTATGGGCTGTCTCCGGGAGTCTTCTTGTTACTCTAGATGTGACTGATTACCGAGCAACCGAGCTGAACCGTGCAGCTTGCTGACCTGCAGTCAGAACCCTGATGGTGATTGGACCTTGGCACAACCTCGCTGTTTGGGCTCTGGCTCTGCCTTTGTGTATTAAGCTGAAGATAATAGTCGACATGTCTAGCAAATTGCAGAGTGACCTGAACAGGCTGCGAGTTAGGAGTGTGAGGTGAGCCTGCTTGAGAGGAAGTCCAGCAATTAGCTCCGGAGTCAATCTCTCCCACTCCTCAACCCTCACCACCTAACCTCTGAGCCCCAGGTTAAGTGAACAGAATGGGAGTTAGCCCGGTTCACTTAGCCATCAAGATAAAAATCAAGCACATCATCTCTCTGGCAATCCCGGACGGAGAATGAACATTTTCCTCTTTTTCTTTTGGCTTTCTCTTTGCAGCTGTTTCTCATCTGGCACCAGCGTGGGGGTGCGATGTGAGCGAGGGAGGGTTTCCAGGTTGAGCTGGATGCTCATGTTTAGTTACTTGATGCGTCCT
>CABHPQ010090703.1:11411-32313 GCA_902168405.1 Peromyscus aztecus
TTCACCCCTCTTTGATTTCTTAGGTGGAACATAGTATCCTGAAGAACATGATTAAGGGATGGTTGCCGTGACAATCACATCCAACGCATCTGAAAGGAAACAATGAATACATGGAGATCATCCATTTTGATTGATTCAACTGGTCATTTAAGTTCATTTAAACAGCTGTTGTCTCTGCATTTTGTTCTTTCACATAATTCACTCAATTTATTAGCAACTTGGGGATCCTTTAAGTTTGGCTGAAAGTTATGATAGGGTCATCAGTGTCTATGACCAGAATACTTTCATTAAACCTGAAGTGTCTTAAATGCCTCAAAGATGAAAGAAATGTCTGGCTTATTCCAGAATAACAAAATGGCGTTTGTAATTTGACTTACTAACTTGTCAGACTAGGGTAAGATTGGCAGGATTTATTTGCAAGTGTAACTGACTCTCCAGTATTTCAGGTTTAAGATTAATTTGCTGTCATCACATTTACTCAAGGTTTGACTGTTCTGCTTTTTGTCTTTGTTTTGCATTGTGTCTGATCAAAGCCATGGTTCTGTTCTACATAGTGAAAAGTGCACACATATAATGCCTACTGTGTCCTTATTCTCTAACCCCAACTAGTGGTAAGTGGAACTAGTACAGAGAAGAAAGTGAGGGAAGATGCAGATGCAGTCCAGGTCTCACTGTAAGTTTTCTCCGTGTTACTAATGGGAACTCTCAGTTAGGGAATAGAAGACCGCTCCATCAGGCTCAGAGGAACCCCAGTGTATGAGCTTTGCCTCCTCAGTCCAACTCTTTCTCTCTTCTGCCCTCTGGAGGGTGCCAGGCAACATGAGATGCAAGGACTTCTGGAATGGATAGCCAGTATCCTGGTCTGGTTAATAGAAGATTTTCAGCATCATCTGACTGGTAGTACCTCCCTACCCAGCAAGAAATTGTATAGGTAGCAGGAAGGCATTTGTAGGGCCAAGATCTTAGGAGGAAAGCTGACTCTTAAGTAGAGAACCAGATTCCTTTTTAGTAGAACCCAATATAAATTGCATCTATCTCCAGGAATAATCCGTTCTGGAAGGGTAAGATGAAATAGGATATTGAAACTAGTGTGTGAGGAGTTCAAGTTTGAAATTAAAGGTGGGTTGGGTCTAAAAGAAGAATACATTTGGTGTGAAGTATTTGTAGGAACAGATCAAATTGTCCCCAAGTTGATCGCGTCTTAAGTGCTTGTCTGCGCTAAGAAGTGATGGCTGTGTAGCTAATATTCTGTATGTGTCATACTCATTTAATTGTTTGCCTTTGTGAGGTTGGTTACCATTAGGAAATTCAGAAAGGTTGGGTGGCTAACGTAAGATAGAGCCAGTGTTTCACCTCAGACTGTCCAAGTCTGGCAGCCTGGCTGTATTCTTTCACAGCTGCATGAAAGGGCGTGGCACCTTCTAGAAACAGCAAGTTTCATGAGTGGAGTGTGAGTGAAAGATGAGATTTTTATATAGACATGCCATGCAGCCTAGCTAGAAGTAGGAAAGAAACGTTTTTGTATCTGCCATCATAAAATATTAAAACAAAAATGTAACATGAAATAAATAACAGTATTTTCTCTTGTGTAGGCGAGGAGTAAAAGGTAGTCCTCTGAGTTCATTTTTGTTGTTGTTATTGTTTTCTTTTTCAAGACAGGGTTTCTCTGTGTAGCCTTGGCTGTCCTGGAACACTCTCTGTAGACCAGGCAGGCTGGTCTCAAACTCAGAGACCTGCCTGAATCTGCCTTGAGTGATGGGATCAAAGGTGTGCACCACCACTGCCTGGCCCGAGTTCACTTCTAAACAACTCTCTTTGAATGTTAGCTCTTTACCACTGACACAGATTGACCATGCTTTTGACTTGGCCAGCAAGAACCCCGTCTTTTCAGTTAACAGTGTGTTCATTTGAACTTCAGAATAGTTGTCCTTAACTATGACAGTCGTCATTAAGATGTCAAAAACAGGAAAATCTATAGATATCTATATCAGCATGTAGAACTAACTGCACCAGCTCTTGTCTGGCACCCGCAAAAAATGAAATGTGTAGTCACTGCCTGTTGGATAATCAGCCTGGAAACGGTTGTGGGGGCACAGGAGGGATTTCAGATCTGATAGCAACGCTTGCTTTATGTTTGTCCCATTGAAACTTCCTGAGAGCCTGTTCTGGGTGTGGGAACAAAACAGTTGGCCGCTGATTGTGGTGACACATACCTGTGATGCCAGCAGTGGGGGAGGTGGAAGCAGGGGGATCCTGAATTTGCGGCTAGTATGGATCGCACAGTGAGATCCTTTCTCAAATAAACAAAACCCGGACAGGATCCTGCTCAGGGAGCTGTCATTCACCAGGTTCCCTTTACAAGTGATAGAAGGTACAAGATGGGGATGTGTGTGGGTTTGTGGGGCAGCTGTATGTCAGGAGGACATTGTGTTGTGCATTTGTGTCATGGGTAGCAGAGCCAGGGGACACCTGTTTCCTAGTCCCACAGCACCATTCACATTGGGAAGAACCTGCAAACTAGCCTGCATCCTAATCCTGTTGTTGATGGGAGATAACTTCAATGGTCACAGGGTACCTCATCTCCATGGCAACACCTAAATATTCCTCTGGTGACTTGTGCTCTATATTCTGACTGGATCAGAGCCCTCCTGTGGCAAAATATTCTAAAGATGTTAAAAGAGAAAGGAAAAAAGACTCAACTAATAAATCTCTTCTAAATGACTGAATCATTTGTTTTGATTACCCGGGTGATTGCCAAGTGTTAATTTAAAACTGAAATAGGCCATGAGCTCACCCACCTAACAATGCTGAGAGTTTGAGCTAATACAGCTTGATAATGAGGGAGCCGGAGCCACTGCCAGGGCTAACGTTATATGATAAACAGACATTCACAGAAATGTACAGACCATCTTGGCTGTCTTCCGTTAACTTTTTGAGTTATAAATACAAAAGAGAATGTGTTGCCATGAGTCTTCAAAGGAAGATGATTTTTTTATTTCCGACTTTTATTCTAAAAAGGTAATTTTGCTAATTTTTTTTTTCCAATTTAGGCAACCGGTAGCTGTTAGCTGTGTCCAGCCCTTCGGGAACATATCCTGTGTGAGGTAAGAGCTACTAATTGCTACAGATTCTTATGCTGATCTCTAACTTTCCAATTTGTGGCATTATACAAGAGCTTTATTTGTTTGAGAAGTTTAAGAAGGTTTATTTTAATTGGCTCAACCGATATTACTGCTTACCCTAAATATTAGCTCTCTGGGGAATGCCTTTTCAAGCACAAGCCTCATTTGCTTTGAATTTGAGAACATAGAAGTGAATGTGGCAGGCACCACAGCCCTTCAGAAGGTTTGTTGGAAAGAAAGAGCAGCTCGTGTTGCAGTGTGAACAGTAGGGAGCAGGAAAGCTGCATGGAGCAAACCCTGGGATGAGCGAAAGGACAGCTGATGGTGACTGGAACACTGTGTCCTGCGTGGAAGGAGTCAAGTCCGTAAAAACCTAGTGCTAACACCACCCAGGAGCGTTTCCGCTGGGTCGCCGTAACGTGAGCCAGCATGCTTTTTCTGGTTTGCCCTCCAGTTCAGAAGCGGCCATTGGTGCATGTAGCCACACTGTTTGGACCTTTCATTTACCACACACATTGGCTAGATAGCCTTTGCTTCCTTTAGCCTGTGGCTGGTTTATGCTCTCTGGTAATCCAGGCTTCCTTATTTCTTGAGAGAAGGGACACCCATCTTTGAAAATAACAGGAGGGACATCTGACAGAGATCTACTCCAGGTGCAATGCAGAAGTGACTGCTTCCTCCTGTGTGGAGTCTCCCTTTAATCTGCTGAGCCCCACTGGGTGCCAAGGCAGGAGTGTTGTGGCAAAAGCCAAGCACTTTAGATCCAGTATGGTGTAGGGCAAGCCTAGATTATTTTCCCTTTACCAGGTAAGGGAGACTGAAGATTGCTTTATAAAATACCACCTTGCTAATAATACTGAAAGGCCATCCAGGCCCTGCTTCCGCTCTGTTCCCTGACGCCTGCAATTGCCACTACCTCCGTAATAAGCAGGTACGAGCGAGAAAGTGCGTGATGCTGGCTGCAGGTACAGCTGTGCCTAGGTCCAAATGGAAACTGCATTTCACACCCTACTTCTAAACATTTTTGGGGCAAATTAAACCTTTGAAGGAAATGGAGATTGCAATTTCCACAGGAGGATGGTTTAATTTTTAAAATGATGTATCCCTTTTAAAGCTTTATACAGCATTTATCTTCCACAAACGTTACAATTCAAGGACTTGACATTATTCCATTTGGCTGCCTTCAGTTTACAAAATTATTTGGAATATAGTTGAACACAAGCTAATTCTTTTATAAAAATTCTAAAGGCTTACTTTATGTGTATGGGTGTTTTGCCTGCATATATGTCTGTGCAGACCCTGCGGAGACCAGAAAGGTTGCTGGATTCCCTATAACTGGATTTACAGTACCCTGTGAGCTGGCCTTGTGGGTGCTAATCAAACCTGGGTCCTCTAGAAAAGCAGCTAGTACCCTTAGCCACTAAGCCATCTCTCCAGCCCTTACAGCGTAATTGTTAGCAGACACATGAGCGGGGCTGAACATTGGGCACACTAATTTGTACTGGAGAAATGGTAATATTGTTAATGAATTGGATATGTTTCACGTTTAGGAAATATTTGTATAACTGCCATATGGTTATTTTCATTATTGATTTGGCAAGGTTTTTTTTTTAAATACTCACCAAACTAAATTTTCAAAGACAGTAGTCATAGTGATTTGATGTGTGCCATTGATTTGATGTGATCCCTCTCTTGGAGCTCACATAGTCAGCATACAAATCAGCACAGATGGATTACACATTATTAAAGAGTTCAGAACTCTTCCATCTAGAACCATGGTCTCAAGCTGGTAGGCTGGATCTGGCATGCAGAGGTGTTCTTTTAAAATGCAAGTGAGTTGCCAGCCTTGAAAACTCGAGAGATTTCACACTTTTAAACATCCACATTTCTGTCTCTTGAAATATCTGAAGTTTTGGCACCACCAAGCCTACGTTCCCATTTGGCTACACTAGGCTGAAGCCAAATTACTGCTGTTCCTTTAGGGAGAGCAAGGCTGCGAGACTACTTGCCCCAGCCTCCAGCTCTCTCTGTAGTCTTCTTGACACAGGGCGGGGGCCTATCGCCATACTACAACACTGTGCTCACGTAGGCACTCGGCTTTTCAACTTCAGTTCAAGATAACATTGTGGGTGCAGAGTTCAGATTGTCCTTTCTTACAGGAGATCACTTTGCTTATTTTTCTGGCCTGAGCCATCCATGTTTATTTTTAAGGGGGTGCTTTAAAAGGGTAGCAGGTGAACCCTGATAGGGAAGGGATACTTTCTGGTGGTACATGATTAAGAGGAGCATCAAAACATATGAGTGCTTTTTTAAAAAAATCTTATTCTGGAAGATTCCCGTGGTCTCTCTCAGTGCTTCTCAAATTCGAATGTGCACATTGTGACGTAGGGCTGGAGATCCTGCTTGTCAAACTGCTACTTGTCTGGGCCTCCACTGCTCTGAGTCACAAAAGGGTTTTACTCTAAAGCAGCCTAAAGATGAAAAGCCTCATGCAGATCCATTGTTTTTTTTTTCTTTGGCTTTAGAGAGAGCAGTATCCTCTTACAAAGGCTTGCTTGGGGTCAGTCTTTCTCAGATACATCTGAGGTCCCTTCTGATTGCAACAAGGTAGCTTAAAAACACAACTAGTTTTAATACAACATACCGCATGTAGTGGATAAAGAAAACTCATGTAAGTTTTTATTCTAAATTATATGCTTCTAGTAAAATTGTTATTTATGTTAGAATTTATGAAATTTTATGTTAGAAAATTTATGTTAGAATTTATGAAGAATTATGAATTATGGATAAGAACTTTAATTATCAGAGAACATATTTATGTGGCTCTTAGAATACTTTGAACAAAGACCACAGGAAATAGACTATCAAATCCCTAGGTGTGAAATCACCATGTAAGCTGTAACAAGGTAGAAAAGTCAGAAGATAGACCAAAAGATTCACATATCTCCAACTCAGCTGTGAAAAAGTATAATAATAACAAAAAGGAAATCATGCCCAGAAAATTGTCTGCATATAGAAAAAGATAATTTCTATATTATGTACAGAAGTCATGCAAGTAGTGAGAAGGTCTGCATAGCCCTGGCATGAGGTAGATGTTCCAGAACTACTGGCTGAACGAACTCTTCAGGAGGTAGATTGGTAAAAGCCATTCACATTACATCACAAAGTAAGTATATACGTGAGAACACATCTAGCATTAGTGGTATTTAAAGACAAACAATTGAAACATTAACCTAGTTCATCTTTACCCTTAAAACTAAGAAAAACAAAATGAAAATCTGATGCTAAGGTAGCCACCTTATTTGAGTGACATTAACTTGTAAATGGTGGCACTACATGGCGGAAGTCAATCTTATAATCCTGTTTGGGGAAATGTGTTCTAAGAAACAGATTGTCCCAAGAAAAGGAGAAAAATGACCCATGTTCTAGGTATCCATCACAGTGTTATTTGTAAAAATAAACAATTAGAACAAAGTGTCCAGCATTAGAAAAATGGTTCATTTATGCAACAGGTATAATTTCTTTTCAATATTAGTAATTGAACCTAGGGCCCTATGCATGCTAGGCAGCCACTCGACAGCCTTCTTTTTACTTTTCAATTTTGAAACCGTCAAAACAAGTTGCCCACACTGGTCTTGGAACTTACTCTGTAGCCCAGGCAGGCCTTGACCTAGTGATCCTCCTGCCTTATTCTCTCAAGTAGCTGGGATTGCAGGCCTAAGGCTCAACAAATACTTCTGCTTAAGTAAATTTTGATGGATCTGTAGTGGAATGCCATGAATTTGATGAAAATTTAAGTTTTGATGTTTGCTTATTAATATGAAAGAATATAGCTAGCAAAAACTTACTAAGATGCAGACTGCAAAATTGTGTATTTATGTGTGTATGTATATATGTGTATATATATACACACACACACACACATATAACTGTGCAAGGTGATAGGGATGTATGGACAAGAACATGGATGAATGTAAGTACTATTTTATTTGTCGTTTCATGGTACTTGTTCATTTTAACATAAGCTTGTACTCCAAGGTTGAGAATCACAGAATATTCCTGTATATCACACAGTAGGTAACTATTTGAAACAAATTATCATAGGTAGAATATTCCTGTTTATCATACAATAAGTAAATAACCATGAAACTTAATCAGAGAGACAGAGGAGCAAGCCACAGCCACTTCTTACCTCTACGGAATCCTCAGCCTGAAAAGGACCGAGCTCCTTTCTACTCCTACCTTATAGTTCTTTCTCCACCCAGCCATGTAGCTTCCTGTCTCAACCTCCCTAGTGCTGAGATTCAAGGTGTGTGTGAGATCCCAAGTGCTGGGATTAAAGATGTGTGCCACCCCTGCCTGGCCTGTATGGCTAACTAGTGGCTTAGCTCTACACTCTGATCTTCAGGCCAGCTTTATTTGTTAGATCACAAACAAAATATCACCACACTTCTGTGTTCTTGGTGACCTCCATGACAAAGAACACGTATTTTGTTTTAGAGCTTCTTGATGTGGGCCAGTACCAGGCGGGGGATGAGACTTCATTCTAAAAGGTCCAGCATACCCTGGAGAAGAATCTTAATTCTGTTCTAACTGGAGGGCACTGTCCAGCCCACCATCTCCATTCCTGTGCAGAAGCCTGCACCATTCACTTGAACGTTAATGGTCTTGCAGTACCCCTTCCCCTCAGCTGTGCTGTTTCAGATGTACTTGCTTTCCTTTTAATTAGGTCAGTTACTTCATGTCTGTTTTCCTTTTTTGACATGGTTTCCTCTGGCTTTGACATCACATATTTTCCCCATATGTCATTGCCTCTAGAGCTTCATGTTGCAATCATTTTTCAAGGGGAATGGAGAGCACATTGCGGGGGGGGGGGGCTTTTGACTCTGTTGCTTGCCCTTTGCTTGAATGAGCAATTCATATTTCTTTTGGGTCTAGTTCTGTTTGGTTTTGGAGTCCTCACAGTCGGTTATGTTTGGACTAGAAGATACTTAAGTAAAAATAATGGTAAGTCAGAGATCTGTCTGGCAAAGGTGCAGCATGTTTGTTAAGGTTACTGGTTTATTTCTCTCCCCTGTCTCTATGGTGACTAAATCTGAGTCTGGGATTTAATGGACTTAATTTTGACCTTCTGTAACATCTAACTTTTCCCAGCCTTTTACTGAAGAGGAATTCATTTTCACTTGAGGAAAGAAATCCACTTTACTTACAGAAGGAGTATTAACCAGACTCTCAGAGGGGCTCTCTAGAGTCTTTGATTTTTTTTTTCAATTTAAAAATTGTATTTCTTTTTTAAAAAAGTTTTATATGAATGAGTGTTTGCTCCCCCTCCGTGTGTGTGTGTATGTGTGTGTGTGTGTACATGTACACATTCCATGTGTTTGCTTGGTGTCCTCAGAGACCAGAAGAGGGAATCAGCCCCTGGTATGGGAGTTACAGACTGTGATTTGCTGTGTGAATGCTGGGAACTGAACTCAGGTCCTCAAGATCAGCCAGTGCTTTTAACTGCCGAGCCAACTTGGCCCCCAGAATCTTTGATTTTTACAGTTTTCAGTCAGAGTACACATCACACTTAACGGCTCACATACATATTCAGTACTACTGGTGTCCAAAGAGTAATTTTCTTTTTGGTGAAATAAAGTATCGTTTAGTCATTGTGAATGAATTCTTTGTGAACATATTATAAAAGAGCTTATTGTAAGGATATTAAATCAAAGGGAACGTTGATTATATACAATGTATTTTTTAAATTATCTCTTACTCATTATAGGATTATAAATTTACATGCTCATAAATGTTCAGACTATATCTCAGAATTTAAATGTGTTAAACTGCACCATAGAAGTCCATAAGAAAGTTTAGTTTAACTGGAAGTCATCTTTGGATACTGACAATGAAATCTGTCATTTCATCTGTATCTGACTCCTGAATAAAGACAGAGTATCTGTCTGAGGAAGCTGGAGTCAAACCATGTTGGACTTCAGTTGGTTGAAATGTCATATAGCACTTTGTAGGACATTCCAATTCAGGCAATGCAATCATTTATCCAAAATAAAGTCAGAGTACATTACTGTATTTAAGTCTAGTGCATAGTGTGTTGGTCTACTCATGAAAAAAAAATGTCTATTTGAAGTCCTTTCACCTTCTCTTAGAGCAAACTCCCATGTGAATTTTCCTTAAAACCCAAACACAGGAATCAGAGAATGATTAATAAGGTTTGCAACAAAGGCTGCGGCAAGGGAAGCAGCCTGTGTCCTTCTGACCTTGCTCTGCAAGCATAAAATTAAATAGAGCTCAGATCTATCATCAAGTGGAACTCAGGTCCAGTACAAATTGGTAAAAACAAAAGCTTCATCTGAGATATCATAAAGTCTCCATCGATGTGGAGATTGTCTTAAGATCTTGTCTATCATTACCTCTTCTATTTATAGGTCAAAGTCTTGAGAAGCAGCTACAGATCCACACTTGGGAAAGAGCCACACTTGGGAGACGAATGTTGTCTACTCCTTAGTTTCTGGATTTGAAACCTTGACTCATATATCTTATAACCAACTATGAACTCAGAAAATGTATTAGGTCAAGTTCATAGGTACAGCTTATAAATTTTGTTCTGGCCATCATGAGAAGTATATCTGAGATCAAAGCTTTTAGGGAAATTAATCAGAGCTTAAGGGCAGAAGCCATCAGTAACACTAAAGTGGAACAATACTTCTGCCATATTCATTATCATTGTTATCATATGAGCTTTATGTTACATGTTGAAAGCCCAGTGTAATGTGCTGATAATTGTTATAATTTATTTGTTTCATTACTTCTTTCATTGGTAATATTTCAGCTTTGCTTAAAACAGCACTAAGAAAGAATTTAAGGAGAAGTGGATGAATTATGTAGAATTCATTTAGAAGAGTACCCACATTCTCTTGTCCTGTTAGCCAGATAATCTTCACACACTCTAGACCATCTCTCACTGAGGATATCCAGTAGTTGGAGAAGTAGTTTCTTAAACTGTTCTTTACCCGAAGAGAAAAGGTATGGTGAATAGGTAGTTTAGTGTTTTTCTGTGGTCCTCATCGAGTTTGTGGGCATCCCTTAAACCATGAGATTTGTATATGTGATGGAACTATGTCTCTCCATTGTTCAAGAATCTGAAAAATAATTTACTGAAGGTATTCATATGTTTCTTTCCTAGAACTAGTAGAGATTTTGTGAGCGATGGTGAATATTTACATATATAATTGTTAGTGTATACTGGCTAGGAGATTCATAACCTATTTTGCATTTTAAAAATTTTTATGTGTATGGGTATGATGGCTATTCTTTTTGTGGGGGGAGGTTTCGAGACAGGTTTTCTCTGTGTAGCTTTGTGCCTTTCCTGGATCTCACTCTGTAGACCAGGCTGGCCTCAAACTCACAAAGATCTGCCTGACTCTGCCTCCCAAGTGCTGGGATTAAAGGTGTGCGCCACCACCGCCCCGTGATGACTATTCTTGGTTGTGGTATTTTGCCTGCATGTATGTCTGTGGCCACAAAAGCCAGAAGAGGGGATCAGATTCCCTGGGACTGGAGTTGCAGACAGTTGTGAACTGCCATGTGGGTGCTGGGAATTGAACTCAGGTCTTCTGGAAAAACAGTAAATGCTCTTAACTGCTGAGCCATCTCTCGCTCCTTTTAATGCTTCGACTGCAGACTAAGTGGAGATGATGTAGTCCACCCTTTGCATTGGCTCATGTGACACATTTGAACTGGGAAACAATACAAAATGCTCCAGTATTTTTAAACTTGGTGCATGTTCCAGACCTTGTCTTCTGCATTGTGTCAATCTTTATAAACTATGTAAGTTCTTGACCCGTCTCTTGGTCCCCTCCTGAGTGTTTCCCATTTTTCCCACTGGAACTGTCTAAATAATAAAGAGTAAAGAATTTTATTGAGATTTACCATCTTAAATTGCATTCACCTTTCCCCCAGGAAACTGGAAGCTCCCAGAGAGCAACACTCCTGGTAGTTCTTTAGTTTCTCTACATCATTTATTATCTAGTGCCAGGAGCTTGGTAGACATTAACTTGTAACACAGTTTCCTAAATGGTCTCACCAACTCCTCCGGCTGAAAAACCTTCCTGGGCCCAAAGCCTCTAGTTCTGTCTCCTTTTGCCTTATATACCTTTCTCTGCCCACCCATGTAATTTCCTGTCTCAATTCTCCTGGTGCTGGGATTAAGGGCGTGTGACTCACAAATATTGGGATTAAAGGTGTGTGTCACCACTGCCTGACTCTGTTTCTCTCCTAGACTGAGTCAATCTCATGTAGTCCAGGGTGGCTTTGAACTCACAGAGATCCAGATGGATCTCTGCCTCCCAAGTGCTAGGATTAAGGGTGTGTGCCATCACTATCTGGCCTCTGTGTTTAATCTAGTGACTTGTTCTGTCCTCTGATGCTCAGGTAAATTTTATTAGGGTACACAGTATATCACCACATTGACTGGTGATAAAAGGAATTGAATGAAAGGCATTATATTACTTACTAGTGATGGAATTAGCTGGTATCACACAGAACAATCTCAGTATCTTTGTTTCACTCCCTTTTCCCTCAGTAGCCACATTATTGACATCATTGTAGATTTCTGTTGCATGGAGCAGTCTTTTCTATCTCTTTATAGCATAGCACCACCCCATTGATTTTATTAGGTTGTTCAGAGAGAAAAGTTGAGAATTCCAACACTGAACACTAGTTCATATCACCTGGATCCTCTAATTAAACCTTTTACAACATGTGGCTTATCATATCATCTGTCTTAAATTTTTGGATGATTTAACCCTAAACAAGCTGGCATGTATTTCATTCCATGGCTTCAATTTTGACATTTTAATGCTGTTATCAGGCTTGACTGAAATCTTGGCATTTATGTTGGTGGTGGCTAAGAAGAGGTGTTGACTTGAGTGTGAAATACAATTTTCAGACTCTCAGAATTTAATTTCTACCAGCAAGTGTACAGACACATAGACTGTTACCTTTCCCACCACGTTTCATGACCACAGTTTTCATACTGTTGAGTCTTGGAAGCACAGCCTAGGAAATACAGTGAAGGGTTCTTTTCCTATGAATGAAAGCAGACAGTTGGGATGGAGGAGAATGTTAGTTTAGGTCCTACAGTGTGTGAGGGGGATAGAGTTAGATATTGAGGCGGGAAAATCAAATCAGGAAGTTATTTACCTGTGTGACATCACTTTTTCTGTGACATCTACAGCATGGTTAGGGCTTATGGTACCTAAACTCCATGGATGTAGTAAGCACTCAGAGTACAGAAAAGTCATTTTAGTCTCACAATTTTTACATTCTAGTCCATAGAACTCTGGACTTTATAGAAGTGTTGTAGAGGTTGGCTCAACAGTTGACTTACATTTTTAAAAATAGTATAATAAATTTTAAAAACGTAACAGACACATCCAACTGTGTTTTATACTACATTTTAGCATTCAGAAGGAACACTTACTGATCAACTTTAAAATAAAATAAGTAAAGGTTATTAATGTCAACCTAAGAAAAATGTGACTAGCACTTATCAGTCATCCATCAGTGTCAGTGTAGCATTTCTGTTGGGAGACTAAAGACAAAAGGTCTTCAGAAAGGCCATTACACTAAAGCCATTGGTGTTAAGGTATTGACCTGTGAGAGCTGATGTTACATTTGGGTTTCCAGTTACAGTGAGCACTTACCCATCTGTTATATTTAGTTTGTTCTGGTGCCTTCAGGAATCTGGGAATGGATGAGTGGACACTTTAAATTTGAGACAGCCGTAAAGGGGAATATACAGTTAAGAAGTTGGAGGCTGGCTCCAGCGTCACCCCTCAGATAGGGCTAGGAGTAGATTAGGAAAGGTCATTAAAAGCTTCAAAATGCATGTGTACAACATTGCTGTTCAGAATGAGGTTTTTAAGGACTCTCCAGTTGGGCCAGCACACCCTTCACATGAGTTTGGCAGAGTCCTTTCATTTGGAGGTAGTAGTACTCTCTCTGCTTCCTTCCATTCCAGATGGCATTACTCGCCCATAGTCTTAAATACCTTTTGGAAGCCACTGTCTGCTTGTGTAGACTTGCAATCAAGTTTTCACATTTTTTCCATATCCATATTTTATTTCCCATCTTTTTTTCTTAGGAGACAGGTCTCAGACATAGCCCAGTCTTGCTTTTCCCCTTACTGTGCAGTTAAGGGTTAAAGATGACCTTGAACTTCAGGTCTTCCTGCCTTTCCCTGCCTAGTGCTGGGTTTCCAGGCGTGTGCTGGGGCTGGGCTCCAGGGTCTTGTACATGGGAGGCAAGTGCCCTACCACTTGCACCCTGAGCACTGTGCACCCCTAAACCTCTACCAACGTTTGATGACGAACACTTTCAAAGTTGATTTTTTTTTCCAGTGACTGCTCGTATGCTTCTCCTCTGTAGTCTGCCAGTAACATTTGGTTCTGCTTGTTTGTATTGTGTATGTCCGTATGCCAGTCTGTTTTACTTGGGGATGTATCTCAATGCAAAGCTAGTGGATTTCTTCGGCAGTTAATTTCGTATATTTTATACACTCAAAGTCTAGCTTTTTGAACACTGCCCTAATGTACCTAAATTGGCATAGCATGCCATGAAAGAAAGATGGAAAATAAATTCCTTAATTTTACTTTTAAAAGTAATAGTTTTTTTGGAATTCTGGCATAGAGTTGGGAAAAAATAGCTGGCTCATTTTAAAACTTAAACTCTTTCTGTGACCCAGACTCTGCTGACTTCTCATTAAAGCAGGATATACTTGTAATTTTTATTTTCACCAGTCAGAAGCCAGGTAACTTCTTACAGAGAGGTGTTATCATCCTTAAAAGAGTTGTTGTCATCAAATGTTGGTCCTTCCCACCTTCTCTGTTGGATTTGGAAGGCAGGAGAGCAGCTAAATTGGTGTGTGCTGGATTCAGTCCCAAGCCCTGCTCTTAAAGTGTTGAGTGCGAATTATTAAAACATCACTAACATTGCTACAGTTTGAGCAGAGCATGTGGGATGGACATGAAAGGTTCTGGTGCATGGCTTTTTGTACAGAGAGCTCTCCTTCTATTCCTCCTTCATTCTGTCCCCCAGATTGGCCTGTGGGACTGACTGGGCATATCTCCTTCTGGAAGTCTTCACTAGCACTCTTGAGGTAGCTGGCAGGAAGACCCTTAAAAGCATTTCTAAGCAGTTTTCCCCACTCCTGTATGGGCTAATCCTCGACTTTCCACTTTGGTTTCAGCTGCTGTTGCTTGGCTTGAGCAATAGACTTCTACTGTGTCAGGAGAGAATGAATTTAAAAGAATTAGATATAAAGAGCGATATAAACTTGACCAACTGCTTCCAACAGCACATGGCCCTTTACTGCCTGTAAAAACTCATTGGCATGGGATAATGTGCATGTCAGTCTTGAGAAAGACTATTAGGTTGCAGTGCTTTTGATTCATCTACCACTGACTTGCCCTTTGATCTCAGAATGTGACTGACTTCTCCTTTGATGGCTTCATAATCACCCATAATAAAATTGATTTACTATATATAGTGTAAGAGTTGAGTTTTAAGCTATATCTACTTTCTGTTATAGATCACATGTATGGAAGATTTCATTAGAATTTAGGTATGCACATTAAGCTTTCAAATCAGATTTATTTTTACCAATAAAAGTTAGTTTGTATAGAAATACTGCATATTCTGTAGTTCATATGTACAGTCCCACCCTTAATTCAGTGATATGTCCGTGACTTATGGTATCAGCTATTAAGACATGCGTTGGAAGTATTTAGAACTTGATTACACTTTGTGATTCTGGCTCACAGGAGGTGGGAAGCTTTCTGGATCTATGCTTAGAACAGGTGACAGTACTTGAGCTTCTATTCTTAGTTTGACCTCAGCCCTTCTCTTAAGGTACTTACTCCAGTGTCTTGGTTCATCCATCTGTAACACCTAAGATGCTGTTCCGTTAAAAGAGGACCTGGTTTACATTTGCTGGCATCTGAGGATTTAACATAGACGGTGGCACAGAAGTTCAGATTGCTGGGTAGTGAGTGTCTGTCTGTGTGCCTAATGGCAGACAATCTGACAAATTACTAATCACTACATTTAGAAAGTTACAGCTCTGGCGGGAATTGATATCTGATATTGTTGTTCTGTGTGGTCTAAGTTACCATCATAACAGTAGGAAAATAAACCCCGTCCTGGCTATGTTACAGAGGGATTAATCACTTCTTCAAGTCATTGCTGAAGCTCTAGCCCTTTGAAACAACAGAGAACAGAAGCGTTCCTTCTTTTATTGCCTCTTCCTCCAAATAAAAGTCTTACAACTAACTTTTGTTATACTTCTTCTCTTGTTGAAGTCTTTCCAAGTTAGTTTCTTCGTAAAGAATGAAGGATGGATCATGTCACTTACTTAAAGCAGCTAAAAATACCCTGTACAAGTTATGTAGCGGAGAGTGCTTTGAATTGTACATCGAAGCAAAGAACCAAAATTCCGTGAGCTTGCCTTTTATACATTTGTCCCCAGCTCCTTGTGCCTTTGCAAAGACTCAGATGTTACCTGAGTAGAAGATGATTAGAATAGTTCAACTCTGGGTGAAACTGAAAAACCTGTATTACTATTTTCTACATCCAATGGACTTGAAAGTTTGGGCCACCATGAGGGAGAGGATTCTTATCACAGGGATTCTTGGTCTTTTCATAATCATCTACCTTAAGGTTTTATGCCATGTGATACATGTGAGTCATGTGAAAAATGAGAATATCGACTTAGAACTAGGCCTGATTAACTTATGTATTGATATTAGATACACAATATTGGGCACATACCATTCATTAAAATAATTCTATAGGGAAAGCAGGACAGCTATTAATATCCCCATTTTATCGATGAAAGAAAATTAGTTTTCTGGTAAATAACTCGGTAGTTCGACCATGATGTTTGTGGAGACATTGATCCAAGACTGGTGTCTGTCTTCTAGGTACAACACACTAAAGCCAGAAAAAAAATGCTCATTACTCTTAAACTCATTTTAAGATTTTATTTAACAAAATTAAGTTCAATCTCGTTATCTCAATCCCATTGTACTAAAATTTAAATTGATTTTTTGTTTTTTGAGACAGTCTCAGGAGGTTGTCTGAGGTTGCCTATTACTTGCTGTATATACTAAGCTGTCCTTGAAATTGTGGTAACACTCCCATCTCTGGCTTCTGCATGCTAGAATTATAGGTTTGTGTCATCAACTCTTGCTTAAATGATTTGTGAACTTGTTCAGAGAGATTGAAAATTAAATATCTTATTTTACATTCCTGAATTCATGTCTTCTCTGTACAGTTCCTGATCCAAAATGGTTATTTATATAAGCTTACATATGTATCTGTAGCATTAAATGGGGGGATACTTTGGAGGGAAATAAGAGTAATTAGGTTTTTCTATACTTCCACAGTCCTGGTTTGCTGCAACACTCCACGTTAACATCTAGCAAAAATAGATAGCCTGTGTACTTTTAAAACTGTTTCCTCAGAGTCACCCACCATCTGCCTCCTCTGCTCGTAGATCTCTGAGCCTTGAGGGGGAGGTGTTTGATCAAAAACACCCCATTTAGGTTATGCCAATTTATAAACATCAACCCTTCTCTTGCAACCCACAGTTCATGTTTTGTAATGTGGGCTGTGAAATTGGAGTAAAGGGCTGGTGATATTTCCTTTCCTTGTGTGTCTGTAGAAATGGGTTCATCAGTCACAAATAGTCAAGGACTTTCCATCCCTTCTGTAAGTTACTTATGTGACCTTTTAAAAAGCAAGTGCCTGTTTCAGAAAGGACTGAACTTTGAGGCTCTAGGAGTCAAGGTACTCTTTGGTTTTGAAGCAGGAACAATTGCGGGCTGAGTTGAAAATTTTCTGATGTAGATATAGTTGAAGATTCCGTGGCAGAATTTCATAATGAACAGGGCTGTTACTTTGTTTTCCCCAGCATGCAGTAGTTTTAAGGTCAGACCTGTGACTCAGAGTTGTGCACTTTCTTGGTAGTATGCATCAGAGTGATATGTCTCCAGTCTCATCCCAGAAGGGCTTGTGCCCAGCTCAGGTTGCTCGCATTATAATCCCCAGCTGGGAGGCCACCTTGCCTTTTTTTAATAGGTAAAGAAAACAGCACGCACATTTGGAAGCCAAGTGCTTTAGAGTTTTTTTTTTCAGCCTAAAGACTTAATGAACACCAAGGCACCCTCTTGATTGAGAAGTAGATCCTGCATTGCCACTAATCTCTCATGGTGTGGCTCTGCGTGAACATGTACATGGTCAGTATAAGTGTTTTACTAAGGTGAATGTTTTAAATTCATTTAAAATCAAAAGCAAGGCCCTTTGATTTACTGTAAAGAGTGCAGATTTGAGATCAAAAGCCGCTTCCTCTCTGGATGGCTTATTAGTTAAAGGTGATCTTAAGCATAGTTGGCATAAGATTTCTAGATGGCATCTTCTCTGTATGCACAGAAATAATCTAGGCTTTGGGAACTACCTGATTCATTTGAGATTTCCATTTGCTTTTCTCTCTTCTTTCCATATTTTTTCTTTAGGTTTTTTGAAACAGGGTTTTCTTTTTTGTGTAGTCCTAGCTGTCCTGGAACTCACTCTGTAGCCCAGGCTGGCCTTGACATCACAGAGATCTGCCTGGCTCTGCCTCCTGAGTGCTGGGATTAAAGGCATGTGCCACCACCGGCCCAGAACCTTTTGTCTTTTAAAAAATTAATTAAAATATATAATATCTCCCTCTTCTCCCTGCAACCCCCCCCAAGGTGAACACCCCCAAACTCCCTTTCAAATTCATGCCTCTTTTTGTTTAATTAGTATTGTTACAAAAAGGGTGAAAAAGATAACAGCTACTTAGCTCCCTACTTCTTATATGCGTAGTCTGTCTCGAAGCATCAGAAGACAGCAGTAGCTGAGCATGGGAATGCAGCATGCCTGTAATTTCATCACTCAGGAGGCTGAGGTAGGAGGAGCATGAGTTTAAGGCCAGCCTGGGCTACATGATGTGACTATGTTTCAAACATATCTCCCCCCCCCAAAAAAAAAAAAAGTAGGAGGAAGAGGAAGCAGGGAAGAGCGTGCCAGTGGTTGTGAATTCACAGGGGAGTAGATATCTGGTGGCAGGCAATGCAAGGGAGACTTTCCATTATATGCTCTGGTGCTTTTTATTGGTTTTTGTTTTGAGACACGCTCTCACTACTTATGTCTGGTTGTTCTGGAACTCGGTATGTAGACCTGGCTGGCCTTAAACTCACAGATCTGCCCGCCTCGGCCTCCTGGGTGCTGGGATTATAGATGTGTGCACCATGCTGGACTCCTGTCTCCTTTTAAAATGTATGTTTTTAAGGACTGATGAAATGGCTTTGCAGGTAAAGGTGCTTGCTGCCAATCTGATCATCTGAGTTCAATACCTGGAGAGAACCAACTCCAGGTTGTCCTGATCTCTGCCTGTGTATACTCCAGCCAATAAAGAAATAAATGTAAGAACACTTAAAAGCATATATTTAAAAAATCCTCATACGAAACGATGCTAGTAGTAGCATTCCTTATACTAGCCAAAAAGTAGAGATGACTCAGACGTGCCAGCTAATACATGGATGAACAATGTATTGTGCATATACACACTGGAATATCATTCAGCCAGGAAACAAGGTATTAACTGAGGTTATAACATTCTTGAAGATATCTAATGGAATAAAAATAGTGGAAGATATCAGACATAGAATACCACTTGTCTTCATTAGGGTTACTATTGCTGTGGTGAAACACCTTGACCAAAAGCAACTTGTGGAGGAAAGGGTTTATTTCGCTCATGGTTCCATATAGCAGTTCATCCTCAAAGGCAGTGAGGGCAGGAACCTGGAGGCAGGGGCTGATGCAGAAGCCATGGAGGAGTGCTGCTTACCTGCTTGCTCATCATTGCTTGCTCAGCCCAGAGATGGCACCACCTACAGTGGGCTGGGCCCTCTCTCATCAGTCACTAATTAAGAAAGCGCCCTCCAGCCAGATCTTATGGGGGCATCTTATCTTCTCAGTTGAGGTTCCTTCCTTTCGGATGACTCTAGCTTGCGTCAAGTTGACAGAAACCTAGCCGGGACACCACATACTGTATGATCCCATCTATACAAAATGTCCTGAACAGGCAACTCCATGGAGACCGGACGTAGGCTTGTGCTTGCGAGGGGCTGGCCTGGGGTGGGGAAGGGAAGTAGGCTTGTGCTTGTGAGGGGCTGGCCTGGGGTGGGGAGGGTGCTGGTATTGGGGAGAAAGAAGAGTGACTGCCTAGAAGGCCAGACTTCTTTGGGAGTGGTTAACATCCTCTGGAGTTAGATAGTATGGATGGATATATAACCATGTGAATATGCTATAGACACATTGAAGTATGTATGTTAAAAGGGTAGATTCTTATGCTGTGTTATTTTATGACGTATTTTATCTGAGTAGATAATGATCAGCGTGGTGAGGTCTAGAACTTGGAAGCTTTAACAATTACTGTGAACATGTAAAACCATGCACAGCTTTCTCTTGAGTTTCCACCCAAGAAATACCATTCTGAAATATTTTTATAGACTACCTTTACTACCCTTCACCGATGACCTTTCATTTTAGAGAGGGATATTGTTAACCCAAACGAATCCCTGATTGGCAGCATAGGTAAAATACATACGGCAGGGTTGAGACATGACCGTGGGCCTTCCCCAAGCTCTGCCACTAGAGAGGGGATGGGAGTTTGCAGGGGAGTCTCAGGAAGACATTGAGAGCAGTCTGCCCTTTCCTCCAAGTGATCCCACAGCTGTCCCCTGCCTCTGGCTTACTACTTCTCAGGGGCTGTACATTGTTCTTGTCCCTTTCCTTGTGTTCTCTTGGGGTGAGCCGAGTCATAGGGTTAGGGAAGGGAAGGGTTAGCTTTAGGAGTCTTGGGTGATCTCTGTAGGCCCGACAATACAGCTTTTCTTCCCATAGTCACCTTCTTTTCTTGGTCCCTGGCCATTGTGGATAGCTGTCTGGAAGGCCAGTTGCTGCCATTTCATCTATCCTGTCCCCAGGCCACTTAGAAAATTCTTCTTGACTTTTAACCCAGAAGTCATCGTGGCATAGACATGTGGGATTGACTTCAATGCGTATTTGATCATGTATAGGAGAAATGGTGTATATGTCTAACACTTGAGAACCTAGTCCTTGTTGTACTTGCCCAAGCTGTGAGCCAAGGCAACTATTTCACCTGAGCTTCTGAGCCTGTCCTATACATGGTTTAATAAAATAGGTCTTCCATATCTACATCTCTGGCATTCATTGAAAATTAGCTTACAGAATGCAATTGTAGTTTGCATCCTGGAGATGGTTCCTGGCTTTGGGGTAGCCTCTTTGTGTTGCTGGTCCTGAGAAATCAACTTAGGTTGTGAGATGTGTGTGACGCAGTTAACCTGCCTTATTCATTCATACTCAGAAGTTGTGTGGGAAGTCCGTTAACTCTAGGTAGGAAAGGCCTCCTTGTCCACTCTATCAACTGGGTTCTTTTTTTTTTTCTTGTAGGAAGGATATAGGAAAGACTCACTCCTAGATCAGACAGGTGCCCTTCAATTTACCTAGCCATTCCCTTGAGAATTCAAAGAGCTTTGTTCTCACGTGGCCTCTCTCATTTGTTCAGAAACCATTCTTGCTCAGGTTTGGATATGCAGCCCTCTCCTTTGGGCTGTTGTATTCCAGCCTCCAGTCCTCTGAGTCCTGAGGACTTTGAACTTTGCTCA
>CABHPQ010090707.1:0-10435 GCA_902168405.1 Peromyscus aztecus
GCCAGCGAGCTACAGAACTAGCCCTCCTTCTGCTCTTTGAGACAAGGCCTCACCAACTTGGCCAGTCTGTCCTTGAACTTACTCTGAAAGCCTAGCCAGGCCTTGAAGTTGTGTCTTCTTGGCTTGGTCTCCCAAGCTGGGATTATAGGCTGGCAAAACCTGGCCAGGCTAATCCTACATCTTCTAGATAAACTAAGTCTAAGGAAAGGCCAAGGCTTGGGGTGGAGGCAGGATATTAGCCCATGCCTGTTCAGCTTCAAAGCTTATATTCATAACTAACTACTAAACTATACTGGTCATTTTACCTAGAACCAAAATCATTCTGGGCTTGATTGATTGCACATTCAGACATTTTTTTTTGCAATATTTTCTATATAAAGTTTAAAAATATATAACAGGGCTGGAGAAAGGTCTCAGCAGTTAGCGGCTCTCGCTGCTCTCCTAGAGGACCAAATTCAGTCCCCAGCTCCATAGTCCTGTACACAGACAAGCTCCTGTAACTCTAGTTCTGGATCTGATGCCTCTTCTGGCCTACACAGGCACCCACATACACATGTACACCCCAACACACACATATAAGTAAAAATATTTTTAAAAATTATACTATATAACACCTTTAATCCCAGCATGCAGGAGGCAGAGGTGGGGGATTTCTGAGTTCGAGGCCAGCCTCATCTACAAAATGAGCTCCAGTACAGCCAGGGATACAGAAGAAAACCCTGCTTTGAAAATTAAACAAAAATTATAATAGCTAGCCAGACATTGTGGCACACACCTGTAATTGAAGCATTTGGAAGACTGAGGCAGGAGGATTGTGAATTGGAAGCCAGCCCAAGCTAAACAATGAGTTTAAAGCCTGCACTGGATATACAGGGAGACCCTATCTGAAAAACAATTTGTACAATTACAAAATCACCACTGTTAATAATCTGAAAAATAGAAACTATGAATAAACACAGTCCTAAACATCTGGACGCTATGAGGTAGAAGCCCTTACACACTTATGTACATTTTCACTATTATTTCCAGTATTTTGTGAGTAACTGTCAAGGTCTTTTTCACTCTGAGTTACAGTGGCAGGTGTATGCAAAATGTGCCAGAAGTGTTGGCTTAAAATTACCTCTCAGTTCAAGAGGCAGCACAGAATGGCATTTATGAGTCATTGGTCTCCAAACTGGAGGTAAGGTGTGCTGCCCCCTAGCGGTTTCAACAGCACATTCAACAATAAGCCTCTCAGGAGCGAGTGAGGAACGGTCACGTGGTTAGTAGAGACCTAATTCAAACATTCGCTTCATCCGTTGTGACTAAAGTCTGTAACAAGAAGGGTAGAACAAACACCTACGGTTTATGCCAAGACTAAGACGTTAGTACATAAGGGTTTAAACTGTGGAGGGCTAGAAAGACGGCTCAGTGGCTAAGAGCACTTGCTGCTCTTCCTGAGGACCCGGGTTCAATCCCCAGCATCCACAGGTGGCTCAAACCTTTGTAACTCCAGTTCCAGAGGATCTGACATCCTCTTCTGACCTCTGCAGGTACCAGGCACACCCATGGTACACAAGGAGACACACAAGCAAGCAGAACACCCATAGACATATATTTAAAAAAAAAAAAAAGCTTAGAAACATATCTCATGACGACTTGCTAATTCAGAAAGGAAATGCCAGCACAGAACCAGGAAAAAAAAGAGAAATCAATCATAGGATTTGAGGTGGTTACATTCATTGGAGGAACAACCCCCCCCCCATGTGCGTGTGTTTGGTGTGTTTGTGCGGTTTATGTGTATGTCTGTGTGCTTGTGTATGGGCCTATAAGCACATACGGGTGCTTGTATACGGAGGGCAAAGGTTGATGTCAGGTGTTTTCCTGAGTTATTTTCCACGTATATTTTTTTAGTCAGCATCTCTCACTGAACCAGGAGCTCACCAATTCAGACAAGCTAGCTAGCCAGTGAGTCCAGGGTTCCACCTGTATCCATTTCCCCAAAGCTTGGATAACAGGCGCACACTTTCATGTGGGTTCTGGGAATCCAACTCAGGCCTCATGCCTGGCCAGCACTCTATACATCAAGCCATTTCCAGCCTCACTCAAGCATGTTTCTGTTTTTGTTTTTGTTTTTTGATACAGGGTTTCTCTGTGTAGCCCTGGCTGTCCTGGAACTCCCTCTGTAGACCATGCTGGCCTCGAACTCATAGATATCTGCTGGCCTCTGCCTCCTGAGTGCTGGGATTAAAGGCGTGCGCCACCACCGCCCGGCTCAAGCATGTTTTTAAGATTTATTTGTATGTTATGTGTATGAGTGTTCTGCCTACATGTGTGTCTGTGTGCATGTGTACCATGGTTGTTAGCTTCCATGTGGGTGCTGAAACAAAACCAGGGTCCTCTCCAAGAGCACCAAGTGCTTTTAACTGGTGAGCCACCTCCTAAGCCCTCAAACATTTTTTTAAATTTATTTTATGTGCATGGGTGTTTTGCCTAAAAGTATTTCTGTGCACCATGTGCATGCCTGGTGCCTTGGAGACCAAAAGAGGACATTGGATCCCCTGGGACTGGAATTACAGAGGATTGTGAGCTGCCATCTGGATGCTGGGAATTGAACTTGAGTCCTCTAGAGGAACAGCCAGTGCTCTTAACCACTGAACCATCTCTCCAGCCCCTCAAACATATTATTAATGAACAAATTATTATAATAAAATCTGATTTAAGGTTTTGTTCTTGTTGTTTGAGATAAGGTGTTGTTATACAGTCCGGCTGGTCTAGAACTTGTTATGTAGATCAGGCTGGCCTAAAAATTCAGACATCTGCCCATCTCTGTCTCCCTGAGAACTAAGATTAAAGGTACGCACCACCATATCTGGCTTAAGTATGTTTCATTTACTTATTCTTTTTCATTTTATGTGCGCAGGTGTTCTTGCCTGCATGTCTGTCTGTGCACCGCAATCATGACTGCCCTCAGAGGCCAGAGAGGGCATTAGATCTCTTGGAAATGGAGTTACAGACAGTTATTGGCCCTCATGGGGCTGCTGGGAGGTGAACTTGGGTCCTCCAGAAGAGCAGTCAGCGCTCTTGACCACTAAGACATCCCTCTAGCCCTTAAGTATGTTTTTAAACCACAAAATAAGGGGCTAGAGATGTAGTTCAGTTGGTAGAGTGCTCGTCTAGGATGCTCAGGTCTCTGAGTTTTATTATTAGCACCAAGCATGGTTGTGGAAACACAGTGAGTTCAAGACCAGCCTGGAATACATGAGACCTTGTCTTGCGTTAAAGAAAAAAAAAAAAATGGAGCTTGGGATGTAGCTCAGTGGCAAAAGGCTTAGTATAGGTATTGTTTCTCAATAAACACACTGTTATCTAAAGAGAAGCATGGGGCGTGAGCGATGCTCTGTGGTTAAGAGCACTTGCTGCTCTTGCAGAGAACAGAACCTGTGTTCAGTTCCCAGCACTTACATAGTGGCTGATATCCACTTGTAACTCCAGTTCCTCAGGATTTGATCTATATACATAAATACTCAGGCACATATATGTACATATGAAAATAAATAACTATATTTTAAAAAGAAACATGTTAGAAAAACATACTAAAATGATTGTGCTAAGAAGATCTGAACACCCTCTTTAATTGTACTCATAGTATTAAGTTGGCATAGATAACTGTTGCAGAGATGGCCCAAATGTACGAGTACAGTTCCTGTTGGGACTCTGAATTTTAAATTGGTACAAGAAGATCCCACTACTGTCAAAGAAACCTGACCCACAGGCTCTCCTCTCCAGAGCTAAGAGACTTGTGAGTGAATGTGAATCAACTATGACCTGCTGAATCCGCACAGGCTCCGAATGTGATTGCACATTGGCCTCCTCTTCAACAGAGCCCACAGTTCCCCGAGTCACAGTAGATAAACACACTTACATTCAGCAGGACTGGTATTGCAGTACAACAAAGTACCCCACGGCCTCTTTACTGGTCAAGGTGAAACTATGTGAAATGAGTATGTTGGGTTTACAGCTGGTTGATCAGGAAGCATCGTGTGCTGGCTGACAGATTGTCAACTTAGCAGGATCACCTTAGAGACAAACCTCCGGGTGTGTCTGTGAAGTGGTTTCTAGACTGAGTGAAATGAGGAAAGAAGATCCACCCTAAACATTAGCAGCACCATGCAAGGGCAGGTCCCAAAGTGAATTGGGAGAGAAAGTGAGCTAATACCAGCATTCACCTCCCTGCTTCCTGCCTAAAAATGCATGTGGATCACTTCCTGCATGCTCCGGGGCCATGTGCGCTCAAACTGTGAGTCACAGCCCTTCCTTCAGGTGTCTTTGTCAAGTACGTCACAGTGACAAAAAATGCAAGTCTTTCCTCACTGTCAGCACATAAAATTATATGTATTCAGGTGCAAAACTATTAACACATCAATTATGCCTACATAATAATGGTGGGGCGCTGAAAAGATTCTTCTTACACCTTCAAAATGTATAAAATCTCTTAAGAATTCTAATTTTTTTAAAGTTTGTTCTACATCCATTTTTTTTAGAATTGGATTGATTGATTGATTGATTGATTGATCAGTGTGTTTCAGACTTCCAGGGTAATGTTCAGAACTAGGCAGCACAGGAGACAACAGAGCCTGAAGTAAGAATGGTACCAATGTCACCTGAAGCTGAAATGTGGCTTCAAAGCCTCTTTTTTAATTTGCAAACTTTTTTGGCAAAAGTTTAAGTCTTTATCTAACAATCTTGTGATTTTTAAAGGCCTCAAGTTGCAATAAAGCTGGAGGGAAAGAGAAAATAGGAAAGGAAAACAGTAATTAAGGTAGCTTTCTGGTTGATTCAGTCCCCAGCACCACATAAGGCAAGCACGGTAGTGCAAACCACTTAGGAGATAGAGGTAGAAGGATCAGAAGTTCAAGGTCATCCTCAGCTGCCTCAAAAGACAAAGCAGGGCCTGGCTCAGAGGTTGGGAGCACTGGCTATTCTTCCAGAGGACCCAGGTTCCATTCCCAGCACCCACATTGTGGTTTACAACTTTTTTGTGGCTCCATCAGGGGATCTGACACGCTCTTCTGGTCTCCTAGGGCACTGGGCACACATGTGGTGCACAGACACACATGCAGACAAAATTCCCATACACATAAAAGAAAACCAGAAGACAGGAGAATAGACAAAAAAATTATTTCCACAAAACATGTGAAATGTGCCCTGGAGACTTGAGGGTCTGACAGAAAAGAAAGATGCTTGAGTTAACCAGATCCCCACACACATATGGAGGAAGAAAATCTTTGTCAAAAAAACAGGGGGTCTGGGAGGACAGCTCAGTGGGTGAAGAGCTTGCCACACGGGCATGAAGACCCAGGTGTGGACCCCCAGCACCCACAGGAAAGCCACGTGGGCATGAAGACCCAGGTGTGGATCCCCAGCACCCACAGGAAAGCCACGCAATCATGAAGACCCGGGTGTGGACCCCCAGCACCCACAGGAAAGCCACGCGTGGTGATGTGTGTCTATAACCCTAGTACAAGGGATAAGGAGACAGGCAGATCCCTAGAGCTCACCGGCAAATCCGCATAGCCAATTGGTGAGCACCAGGTTCACAAGAGACTTTGTCTCAAAGAATCAAGTGGAAAGCAATCGAGGGATACACCCGGGGCTGACTTTCTGCCCACAGGCATGTAAGTCCGTGGCAGAGCATCAAACCAGTGTGTATAAGCCCCATGTTACATCCTCAGCATTGGAAAATTAAAAAAAAAGAAAGTAAGACCCCCACAAAATACTATCTCCTGCAGAACTGAGTCTTCTTGCTTCTGCAGTACGTGGTTCCCAGGATGCCTACCTGCTCCAAGCTTTACACCGCTATGGTGGATTTCACAGACAGACTCTGCCCACGAAGTTCATAGTTCTTATTTGAAGACGTTGCTCAGTCTTACAAGCAGTTAGGCAACACAGTACCCTGATTAAGACTATGAACTCTTGTTCTTTACTCCCTCCTTTTCTCACCTGAATATAAGGATGATTCTGCATAGGGTTTTATGAGCATCCTTTTGCTTCAGTTCTTTATAAGACAGGGTCCTGCTACTAGGTATCCCAGGTGGCTTGCTGGAAACTGGCACTGGACAGTTGGCCTTGATTTCATGGTCCTGCCTTAGCCTCCTGGGTGCTGATGGTACTTGTCAAAAATAATACTATTTTCGCTGAGAATGGTGCTTGACTCAGAGCAGAACGTGTGCTCACATAGAGTGCTCAGCAGAGATCCTGGCACAAGATGGCTAGTACGCAAGGTGGCTATCATAGGCTCAAGCAATCCTCCTGCCTCAGCGTACCAAAGTAGCTAGGACTATAGATAAGATACAATCAGATCATGACCTAAATTACTTTAAAAATTTTTTTCCAGTACTTGGGAACAGAGGCAGGCTGATCTCTGAAAATTCCAGGACAGTCTGGTCTACACAATGAGTTCCAGGTCAGCCTGAGCTACACAGTGAGTTCCAGGAGAGCCAGTGCTATGTCGCAAAAATACATCAACAAGAACAACAACAACAAAACCAAACCAAACAAAATGCATAACATAATTTTGCCTTTTTTCAATCTCTTTTAAAAAAAAGTTTTATTTTTACTTCCTGTATATGAGTGGTTTGCCTAAAGGTATGTCTGGGCACCAAGTGCATGCCTGGAGCTTAGAAAGATCAGAGGAAGGTGCTGGATCCCTCATGACTGGAGGTTGAAAGCTGCCATGTGGGTGCAGGCAACGAAACCTGAGTTCTCTGCAAGAGCAACAGATGCTCTTAACCACTGGACCATCCCTGCAGCACCAGCCCCCTCCTTCCCTTATTTCAATCTTAAGAGGAATTTACAGAAAGAAACAATGTTAAATCATTCCTTTCTTCCGAATGTCATTCACAAAATCTTCTCAGGCCTTTCCTCTCAATGCTTGGGAGGCTGAGGCAGGCAGCCGGGCCAGCCTGGTTTATGAGCTCTGGCCAGCCTGGCTACAGCAGACACTTTTTCTCCTTGGACATTTCATAAAACATTTCTAACTTAATACACTTGAGCAAATGACTTCAATATGTAAAAGAAAAACCCCACAGGTTTCAGAAAACCATAGAAACCTCTCTCTACCTTACCTGTATCGTTTGCAAGAGAGTTAGGGTCAGATCCCCCAAGGGTAGCTTCAAACTCCTCCTGGAGACGATAGGCCCTTTGCAGCAGGGCTTCAAGCTTATGGATGAATTCTGCACTAATTATATCCTACAAAGAGAGAAGAACAGTCACATAAAGCAACTATCACACTCACGTTAACACTCTAAACAGAGTGTGACTTCCACAGAGAAACTTGCTGTGTAGACAGAGCTGGTGCTGGGTTCACGGGTGTCGGTGGCCAAACCTAATCATAAAATTCCAGCCATACCTATTGTTTTTGTAACAGAGAGGCAGAACTGGGTCCTGACTGATCCTTTAAGTAGACTAAGAGTTTTCAGACTTGAGCTTATATAAAAATTGCCTAGAAGATTTGCTAAATTAGATTTAGTGCCCCCTGTTCTGGCTCCTGATTCCACAATCCACTCCAATTTTGAAATGATCAATAAAGATCCAGTTCTACCTCCTTGGTATTACAAAACCAATAGAAATCAATTGTATCTGCTGCGTCTACACATCCTAGGAAAGTCTGCAAACTTGAAGGCCTGGCCCTGGAGAGTTGGCCAACAGTTCAGAGTACTTGGTGCTTTTGCAGAGGACCTGGGTTTGATTCTCAGCACCTGCATGGCAGCTCACACGGGTTTGCAACTCTCGTCCCAGAAGACCCAACACTTTCTTTTGCATGCAGCTGGCACATTCATGGTACACACACATACATGCAGGAAAAATACTTATCTGTATAAAATAATAAAACATTTTTTTAAAAAAAACCAAAAGTGCTTAAAAGCTCAGATAGAAAATGCCCAGCCAGAAGCCCTTCGTGCTGGGCATGATCCCAGCACTGGGGAAGCAGAGGCAGACAAGCTCTAAGTGTTTCAGACCAGCCTGGTCTACTAAGAGTCCTAAGTCAGCAGGGGTACATAGTGAGAGCCTATCTCAAATCAAAACAAAACGAAAGCCCACAAGTCTCTCACGTAGTCCCAAGCTGGAAAAGCAAACAACTTGTATTAACTGCCCAGAAAGCGGCTCTTCCAATAATCCGAAGCAGGCCGTCCTTACGTCTACGCTTTCTTCAGCAATGGCATCTCCGGCTCCCAGCTTAACAGAGCTGCAGGCTTCCTCTTCAGCCTGTCTACTGCGGAAGGTCAGAGCTTGTTCCCATCGACGCAATGCCTCTTCAAACAATTCCATACCTAAAGATTAAGAGCAGAGTGACTATAAATGAGCAAAACCATGTTTTCTCAACATGTAAAATAACAAAAACTGAAACTGGAAGGAAAGTCACAGACAGGGGATATTATTGCTGTGATAAGTATAATCATGTGGTTTGTAGACTTGCAGGAGAAGTGTGTTTATGCTACAGGCTAAAGATGCCCTAAAATGCTGTAAGCAGAGCTTAATGGGCCATTCTGGAGGAAGCGTGGAAGACCAGAATGCAGAAAGAGACGCAGCCAAAGGAAGCAGGCTCGTGAGGTTTCAGAAAGGAACAAGGACTCTATTGGGAACTGTGCAAAGGGCTACTGAGTTCACATTCTGATAAAGAATCCAGTTCTCTCTGGCCATGTCATGAGATCCTTTGTGAGACTGAATCAATAGTAATGAACTAGAGGGGTGTAGTGGGACACACCTTTAAGCTCAGCACTGGGAGGCAGAGGCAGGTGGATCTGAGTTCAAGGCCAGCCTTGTCTACAGAGTGAGTTCCAGGTAAATTAAATTACAAGTATAACAGAGAGGTTTGGGCAGATAGATAAGAGTGTGATATAAAGAGTGATGTCATGGAAGAGTGATGTTGTCATAGGCCCAGGGCATGCTGGGAGCCATGAGACATGGAAGAGGAAAGTACTGCATCCTCTCATAGGTCTCCTAAGAAATGCAGCTTATTGACACCTTGATTTCAGCTCAGTAATAATGATTTTGAACTTCTGGTTCCAGAACTCTGAGTGAAATGATTGCTGGGTTTTTTTTGTTTGTTTTTTTTTAAGTCTCTGTATTTAAGGTAATTTATTATATCACAATATATAATATATTTTATTATATCTCAAGAAACTAGTACAGCTGGTGATGTTATATAGCATAGATTCAACAGACATAGGCCATTTTAAAATTATAGTTGATTCTCTTAGAAGAAATCACTGGTTTTGATTTTTCTTTTTCCCCCATAGTGCTGGGGATCAAACCCAGGAAACTAACATGCCAGCCTAGCTCTCTGCCACTGAGTACCTCCCCAGCCCCAACTAACTTTCCTTTTACCTTCCAATGAAACCTGATGGCAGTATCTTAGAACTCAGAAGTTCTATACCCACCCATCAGGTACAGATTCTCGGGAGTGGTCACAGGAATGTTAACAAGTTTGATGTCATCCTCATCTGCTTTGTCCCAGGAATTAGAATTTCCACAAGCACAGCTATGACAGGAATTAACACTCTGAACCTGAAATGAAGACCAAGGAAAGTGGATCATCGCGCATGCATAATGCATGCATCACACACACACACACACACACACACACACGTGCGGTCTCCTATATAGCCAGCGATGATTTATTTATTTATTATGTATACAGTGTTTTGCCTGCATGTCTGCCTGTAGGCCAGAAGAGGGAGCCAGATCTCATTATAGCCGGTTGTGAGCCATCATGTGGTTGCTGGGAATTGAACTAAGGACCTCTGGAAGAACAGCCAGTTGTCTTAACCTCTGAGCCATCTCTCCAGCTCCCATTTTATATAATTTTTATAGTTTTAAAGTTTCATCCTTCTGCCTCTACCTCCCAAGTGCTGGGATTACAGGTGTGTGCCACTTCACCTGGTTTTTATGCAGTGCTAGGGATAGAGCCCAGGGTTTCCATGCCAGGAAAACACTATCCTGATTCAAACCTGCTATGGTAGTTTATATTTACCAATTATTTACATATGTTCTATAATTATAGTCCAGGTAAGTTCTACCTGAAGAAATAATTCTGATTATATTCAAATTTAGTACTCACGTGACTCTTAACTACTCTGGCCCTGTTGTTAAAAAATATATAAGTAGAACAATATTTTGAAAATAAATCAATATTTTCACCAAAAATCATGTGAGTACTTGACAAACCTTTACTGTGACAGTACTTATAAATGCTAACTACACCAACCTAGACTCTGTCTTTGGGGATTCGGACAAGGTTAAATGATAATGTGGAGGTGCAGTTCATGCCCCTTCTCTAATAAAACCTGCTGTGCCAACCATGCCAGTCACTGCCCGCAGATGATCAGTCTCTAACTCCAGCTCCGTTCTCTGGAGAGAAATCCAAATGCAGATCTCGACGTGCCTTTGGTGA